>JARJLF010002290.1:0-43866 GCA_029378395.1 Mycena leptocephala
TTTGTGGGATCCCGGTTTGAATCTGGGTCAGGTCATTCACTGTCGAAGATATGAACTTTTTTTTGGCTCCTCCTATTATTTTTTTTTGCCCCCAAAAAATCTAGTATAATACACCTTCTAAAGAGAAGGATATGACCTGGTGGTGAAATGAATCACACCCACCGTAGTTCAGATCCAAGTTGTTACCAATTGCTTTGTGGGAATTCCCAGTTCGGATCCGGGCCAGGTCATCATTTTTTGCTTTCAATTTAATCTTTTTTTCCCATGCATTTTACAACAAGAAAGTCAAGTATAAATACACCTTGTGAAGAGGGGGAATGTGACCTGGTGGTGAAGTGTATCATGTCCACTTTCCCTGCATTTTGTTGAACTCAGTTGTTGTGGGAGTCCCTGGTTCAAACCCGGGTCAGGTCATTCTTATTCACTTTCAATTTAATCTTTTTTCCCCTGCATCTTGCTTTCAAAAATTGTAGTATAAATACACCTTCCAAAGGGGAGGAATATGACCTGGTGGTGAAATGAATCATACCTGCTCTTATTAAATGATTTAGAAATGTGTTTGTGGGAGTCCCTGGTTTGAGTCCAGGTCAGGTCATTAATACTGCATTACTTTCAATGTAACATTTTTTCCCTCCCACTCATTTTTGCCTCCGAAAACTCTGTATAAATACAACTTCTAAAGAGGGAAGATATGACCTGGTGGTGAAATGTATCATACCCATTGCAGTTATGTGTTCATTTGAAAAGTGTTTATGGAGGGTCCCCGGTTCGAATCTGGGCTAGGTCATCCTATTGTTGCTTGCATGTAATTTTTTTTCCTTCAGTTTTTACGACAAAAAGTCAGTATAACTACACCATCTAAAGATGGGGAATATGACCTTGTGGTGAAATGTATCACACCCATTTTACCTATTGAGGTGATGTAGATTTTATGGGAATCCCCAGTTCGAACCTGGGTCAGGTCATAGTTCGTCTCTCTGTAATTTTTTCCCTTCCATGTATTTTTGCCTCCGAAAGTCTAGTATAAATATATCCTGTGAACATGAAGTAGGAAGACCTGGTGGTGAAATGTATCATGCCCACTCCGCTTATGCTTGTAGGACATGTATTTGTGGGGATCCCTGGTTCAAACCCGGGTCAGGTCATTCTTATTCACTTTCAATTTAATCTTTTTTTCCCATGCATTTTTTACGACAAAAATTCTGTATAAATACCTATGAAAGGGAGGGGACTATGACCTGGTGGTGAAAGGTATCACATCTGCTTTGCCTACCAGGGAGAATCAAAGGTATTTGTAGGAATCCCTGGTTTGAGTCCGGGTCAGGTCATTCTTTTTTCCCGTGCATTTTTTTTGCCTCCAAAAATTCTAGTATAAATACACCTTCTAAAGAGAGATAATATGACCTGGTGGTGAAATGTATCACACTGCTTTGCCTTAATGGCATAGATGTATGTACTCGTGGGAGTCCCCGGTTCGAGTCCAGGCTAGGTCATCCTATTGTTGCTTGCATGTAATTTTTTCCTTTAGTTTTTACGACAAAAAGTCTAGTATAAATACACCTTATAAAGAGGGGGAATATGACCTGGTGGTGAAAGGCATCACATCCACATTGCTTGGGTGTGTTCTGATATGTTATTTGTGGGAATCCCTGGTTCGAATCCGGGCCAGGTCATTAATACTGCATTGCTTTGCATGTAATCTTTTTTTCCTTCAGTTTTTACGACAAAAGTCAGTATCAATACACCTTGTGAGAGGAGGTAGGAAGACCTGGTGGTGAAATGAATCATACCCACTCTACCTAAGTATTCATTCCACTCCGATTGTGGGAGTCCTAGTTCAAGTCTGGGTCAGGTCATCTTTTTGCTTTGCATGTAATCTTTGTTCCCGGCATTTTACAGCAAGAAATCAAGTATAAATACAGCTTGGGAAGAGATAATAAGACCTGTGGTGAATGTATCACACCTACTCTGCTGTGCAAGAGGTAGGTTGTTGGTGGGAATCCCAGTTCGAATCTGGGCTAGGTCATGCATTTTCCACCTATAGCTTTTATTTTTTGACCCAGTGTTCACAACAAAAAGTCAAGGATAAATACACCTTTGAAAGGAGGGGAATATGACTGGTGGTGAAATGAATCTACCTGCTCTGCGTGGTATCGGAGGTTTGCTTGTGGTGGAGTCCCTGGTTTGAATCCGGGCCAGGTCATTCTTTTTTGCTTTACATGTAATTTTTTTCCTTCAGTTTTGCGACAAAAGTCAAGTATAATATGTCTTTTAGAGTGGGGAATATGTCCTGGTGGTGAAGTGCATCACACTCACTCTAGCTAGGAGATTGATGCAATGCTTTGTGGGAATCCCCGGTTCGAATCCGGGCCAGGTCATCCGAATTTCTTCGTACAACTTTTTCCTATCATTTTTATGTCTCTTTTTACAGCAAAACTCTCACATAAATACCCCCTGTGAGAAGGGAATAATGACCTGGTGGTGAAATGTATCATGCCCACTCTGCTTATGCTTGTAGGACATGTATTTGTGGGGATCCCCGGTTCGAGTCCGGGTCAGGTCATTCTTGAATTGTTTCCAGTCTTTTTTTTCCTTCAGTTTTACAACAAAAGTTAGTATAATACACCTTGGAAGAAGTAGCAAACCTGGTGGTGAAGTGTATCATGTCCACTTTTCCTGCATTTGGTTGAACTCAGTTGTTGTGGGAGTCTCTGGTTCAAATCCGGGCCAGGTCATCCTTTTTGCTTTCAATTTAATCTTTTTTCCTTCAGTTTTACGACAAAAAGTCTAGTATAAATACACCTTGTTAGAGTGGGGAATATGACCTGGTGGTGAAATGTATCACACCCATTCCTTCTGATTCGAGATGCAGCAGGTTTTATGGGAGTCCTGGTTCGAATCTGGGTCAGGTTATGCATTTCTACTTGTTTACTTTTTTTCACCTCCCACTCATTTTTTGCCTCCAAAATTCTAGTATAAATACACCTTGTGAGAGGGGGAATGTGACCTGGTGGTGAAATAAATCACACCCATCACAGTTATGTATTTTTCAGAAATTGTTTATGGGAGTCCCTGGTTTGAATCCAGGCTAGGTCATCTTTTTTTCTTCTGTTCAAATTCGATTATTTGACTATTTGACATCTCGGACTCGGACACATACTCAGGACTGCCATATTCCAGTATCCTTTTTTTTTGGTTTATTTTATTTATTTTCCATAAAGAATCGTGGTCAAGTTGGGTGAAAGTCTAGTATAATACACCTTGTGAAGAGGGATAGTATGACCTGGTGGTGAAATGAATCACACCTACTCTGCCTAAGCGCAGCTGGTTTAAGGTGTTGGTGGGAGTCCCTGGTTCGAGTCCGGGCCAGGTCATCTTTTTTTCTTGCATGTAATTTTTTCCCGTGCATTTTTTTCGCCTTTCAAAAATTCTAGTATAAATACACCTCGCAAAACAAGGTAGGAAGACCTGGTGGTGAAATGTATCACACCTATTCCACTTCTGATTTGAGATGTAGCAGATTTGTGGGAGTCTCCGGTTCGAATCCAGGCCAGGTCATCCCGATTCTTCATACAACTTTTTTCCTATCAAATGTTATGTCTCTTTTTACCGCCAAAACTCTCACATAAATACACCTTCCAAAGAGGGGGAATAATGACCTGGTGGTGAAAGGCATCACACCCACTCTTATTACGATCGAATGAATGCATTTGTGGGGATCCCCGGTTCGAGTCCGGGTCAGGTCATTGCAGGTATTTTGTATGAATTTTTTTTTGATTTAACCCAAATTTAACCTTGATTTTCCTTTCCACACGCATGCGCAAGACGTTCCGCGTCTGACTGGCTATTTAGATTGCAACATACCACCCTCCCAACACCCTTATTCCTGTCCTGTCCCACTCAAACACAGTCCAGAGTCCAGACCCCACTGCAATTGCGATTGTGATTGCTCCAATTTTCGGGGCAGTTGAGTCGCCGACTCTCTCAATACAAAGAGCATCATCTCCGAGAATAACGCTGGTGCTAGCATAAAAGGGCACAAAGGGCGCAATCACAGATAACGAGACTGTATAGGAACGAGATCTCCGTCGTCGTCACAGATAACGAGACTCTATAGCAGGATAGGAAGGAGATCTCCGTCGCCCGCGTCCGAGTCACCGGTTTCGTTGTTTAAATTTTTGATTCAGTGTTTTTGATTCGCCCCTTGGTGTCTTGGCACAGCCGCAGATACGCGTTGTCGAATGGGGAGAGACGGCGTTATGGATTTGGGTCCGCGTTGCCGAGCGTGTAGTGGACATAATGAAAGGATTTCTGATGGGGGATTCCCGGGATTCCATGTTCTTGGCTCCCACTCCCTTTGACATGACTGTCAAAGTGGTTATCGTCCGATGTGTTTTTTTTTCGCCGGTGACGGAGTACGATAGAGGACAGCCGAGCAGGGAACAGCTGGCAGGCAAGCAGACAGGATGGGTGCCCCTTGATAGGGACGAACGGAGGCTATTCTGGGATATGGGTTTACGTCGCCGGCCGGTGGCACTGGGCTGGCGGCGGTTGAAAGAGGAACAGGAATCGAATCTAGATGAAGGTTCTTTGAAGGCACTTATATTATAGCTCGCCTCTGGTCGTGCTTCGTGCTAGGTCTTCGTCTGTCTGTCTCGCTGCGTCGACTTGTCCTTTCTTTTTGTCGACCAAGACTGTCCTTGTGAACCATGTCCCGCCCCGCCCCGCTCTCGTTCCTCCCGCCCAACCCGCCCTTTGCGTCCAACAACGGCAACGGAAGCGGCAGCGACAACTCCGAGCCGCCTCCCCACCGCCCCACCGCCGGCACCCACTCCCCGGCCACTCCCGCCCGTCACCCGCGCTCGCTCTCCTTCCTCCTCACCCCCCCCGTCACCCGCGACGGCGGCCCCAACCCCTTCTTCGCCTCTTCCTCCTCCACCTCGATGCCCGGCACCCCCGCCCAACGGCCCCGCCCAGCCGCCGCAGAACCCCTTCTCCCCACCCGCCTCCGTGCGCTCCTTCAGCGCGTCCTTCTCCTCCCCGCCCCCGCTCGGCTCGCCCCCCGCTCCCCGCCGACTCGCCCTCGGGACACCACACAACGCGAGCGTCGGCAGCACGGGCTACCCTTCCCCAGCCCAGGCAGCACGCGCGCGTCCTCCCTCGTCGACATGCCGCGCGCCTTCTCACGTACTCCTTCGGCGGCGGCGGCGACCGCGGCAGCTTCAAGCCGACCCAGCACGAGTGGGTCGCTGCGTCCCGGCTCTGCGTCGACTGGGGATCCACCCCGCCACCTCGCCCTGGGCAACGCCACCGGCTCCGACGGAAGGCCGGCAAAGCGGGAGGCGTTCGCGTCCCCGCCCGCACGCCCGCTGACGATCTACGCTGCGCCGTCGACGGCGAGGCTGAGGAGGGAGAGGCCGAAGAGCACGGCGATATTGGTGCCGAGTGCGTTGGTTTATGAGGATGGTATGTCTTCTTCCTCCCTTCTTTTTCTTCCTTGTATTTCACATATTGCTTCGCTCTGTCTTGGTGGAAAAAAACTGACACGCATCTACAGGAGACCCCAAACGCCCCAAAGTAACCGCCGGCACGCGCCCCACCCTCACCGGCACGCTCTCCAAGCCCTGGGTCGGCATGCGCGACCCCCATTCGCGCTTTGCGTATTGGATCACGTATGGGGTCGTTTTGCTTGGTGCGTTTTTTGGCGTCTTGAATGCTGTTATTGGAAGATGTTGATGATAATGTGGTGGACAGGCATCGCCGCGGGCGCGGCGCGCGCGTACCTCGGGTGGACGGGCGTGTTGATTTTGCAGGTGGGTGTCTTTGTCTTTTTTTTTTTCTTTTTTTTGGCTTTGTTATTCTTTTATTGTGCTACCGTACGGCTTGTTCTTCCGTATTCGTGGCGCTGGCGCGGACGGGGGCGTGGGCGTCTTGACACGTCGGACGTGCGGGTCTTAAGGGCTGCCGCCGAGTCGTGCTTGTGCGAGACGTCGTCCTTCGTCCTTCTGCTGCCCGCCGCCCTCTCCTCCTCCCCCCTCTTATCTTGTCCCTCCTCCCCCCTTCTCTCATCCCTTCTGTCCCCTCCTCTTATCCCTTCTTCCCGCCTCCCTCATCCTACTATCCCATCTTTCTTGGTCCCCATTCCCCCTTTTAAAATCCTCACCTCGCTGCGTTCTTTGCTGGCGTCTCCCTCCCCTTGCCTCCCCCCTTCTCTCCCCCCTCTTCTCTTCCTATTTCCACGCCTCTCGCGTCACCTCCCTCCGCTCGCTTCTTGTCTTGTCCACCTTTCCGCGTGCTCGCTTCTTGTCTTATCCTCCCTCCCCCTCCCTCCCCTTCACCTCCCCTTCATATTCCCGTCTCTTCACTGCATGCTCACTTCGTTCGCACCCGCAGGACAACCTCTGCCCCGTCCTCCTCGAAGACTTCTCCAACACCGACACCGCGTCCCTCTTCGGCTCGGGTGTAGCCGGGGAGGGCGGCAAGTTCTTCAGGGAGGTGGATGCGAGTGGGTTTGGGTGCGTTGTTTCTTCCGAATGATAATTCTTGCTTGTCTGCATGATATGAGATGGGGGGAGAGGAGGTGGCTCGCGTTTCACGCTGCCCTGCAAGATGGGACAGGCATGACGGGCGGGCACATGCACACGCATGCACGCACGCACGACCGTTTGCGTACGGCGTACGGCGTGCGATACTGATGGGCGGACGCGATACGGCTCCCGCCCGCGCCCGCCTTTCTTCGTCTTCCTTCCTCGCTCCCCCCGCTCTCCGCTCCCCCTCTCCTCCCTCTCCTTCCCTCTCCTCCCGCTCTCCCTCCCCCCCCCCGGGCTCACTCGCTCTCTTCCCCTCCTACTCCTCGCGCGCCTGCTGTCCGCCGGTGCTGACACACCTTCCTTCCCCTTCTCCTCCCTCCCTTCTCCTCTTTACTCCTCCTGCTTTCGCTTGGGGTCGGTGCTGGCACACCTCCCCTCCCCTCCCCTCCCTCCACTCTCTCTCCCATCCTCTCCCCCTCCTCTTCCTTCTCGTCACTTTAACCCCCTTCCTCCTCCCCCTCCACCCGTGAACTCACTCGCTCCCTCTCCCCTCCCCCGTGAACTCACTCGCTGACGCTCGTTCCTTCACAGAAACGGCGAATTCGAAATGACCACCCCCTTCGACACCAACTCCTTCGTGCACAACGGCCAGCTGTACCTCGTCCCCACGCTCACGAGCGATATGCTACCGATAGGGAATATTATGGGTGCGTTCGCGTTCTCTCGTTGTCATCACTTAGTCTATTGTTATCTTTTCTTCTATTCTACTTTTGTGGACATCGACGGGGCTCGCTGCGCTCGCCGTGGACGGGGGCAGGGAGAGCGCGTGGGGTGGCTGCACGGCCCGCTATGCTCTACACCCGCTGACGGTCGGCGGCGCACGAGACCCGCGTGTCGTCCCTCTTCTCCTTTCCTTTCCTTCCCTCCTCTCACTTCCCCCTCCCCCAACTCGCTCTCACTATCACCCCGCCTCCCATATCATACTCTTGACCCGCTCGTTTTCACTTCACGTTTGACCCGCTCGCTTTCACCTTACGCTCGCTAACGCTCCTGACCCGCTCGCTGACGCTCGCCCACAGACGGCGCCGTCTACAACCTCACCGGCTGCACGTACAACATCACGCACTCGTCCGGGTACACCACCTCGGGGCACGGCGCGGCGGGCATTAATACGACGGAGGGCGAGGTGCCGGGGGGTGGGGGGATTGGTGCGTGGTTTTCCTACTTTCTAACTATGTTTTCTTTTTATCGGTCCCTCCATTTTTGGGGGGGGGCGGGGGGACGGGGCTGGGGCGACTTCGACTTCGTTGGCTTTGTTTGGGGACGGAGATGCCGAGTCGTCGTGCGCCCACCGCGCTACGTCGATCCGCAGAGGCATGGCACGGCCGACGACGGCGTGTGCATCGTGCTCGTCGCTCTCCCCCTCCCTCCTTCCCTCCCCCTCCTCCCTTTTCTCCTGCTACGCTCAAACAAAAACGGCTCGCTAACCCCTCCCCCTCCCCACAGCCCCCGACGCCCCGCTCGACCTCCCCGCCTACCTCGCCGCGTGCTCCGTCATCTCGAACGCGACGGAGGGCAAGATCTTCCCGCCCGTGATGAGCGCAAGGATTAGTACGAGGAAAACTGCGAGTGTGAAGTGAGTTTTCGTTTGCTCCCGCTACCGCTACGCTCGCTATTTCCACTACTGCTACGCTCGCTATTCCCGCTACCCCTACGCTCGCTATTCCCGCTACCGCTACGCTCGCTATTTCCACTACCGCTACGCTCGCGCTCACTAGACCCGCTCGCTGACGCTCACCCCCACAGATTCGGCCGCGTCGAAGTCGTCGCAAAGCTGCCCACGGGCGACTGGCTATGGCCCGCGATCTGGATGTTGCCCGTCGACAGCGTGTACGGGGGGTGGCCGCTGAGCGGGGAGATCGACATCATGGAGGCGCGCGGGAACGGGCCGAGCTACCCGAAGCAGGGCATCAACTACGTGCGCTCGTCGCTCAACTGGGGCCCCGCGACGTTCCTCAACGCGGTCGCGAAGACGTACGGGTGGTGGACCACCCGCCGCGGGCGGTACGACGAGGGGTTCCATACGTATGCGTTGGAGTGGAATGAGGAGTTCATGTGCGTTTTTTTCCTCTTCCTTCGTTGTCTTTCGTCGTGCAGGGACAATCGCTGACGCGCCCACCCACAGGCGGATGTACGTCGACTCGCGGCTGACGCACATGTTCGAGCTCAAGCTCAAAAAGTCGTTCTGGGAGCTCGGCGACTTCCCCACGGTCGTGCAGAACGGGAGCGAGAGCGTCGTGCTGGAGAACCCGTGGGTGAATGGGACGAAGGCGGCGCCGTTTGATCAGCGTGAGTTTCTTTCATTATCCCACTTTTTCTTCGATGCTGATGAGTTTGCGTTGCGCAGCGTTCTACCTGATCATGAACGTCGCGGTCGGCGGGACGAACGGGTGGTTCCCCGATGGGCCGGAGAAGCCGTGGCTCGATGGGTCAGGGAGTGAGTAGTCCAGTCTCCCTCCTCGCGAATGAGGTTGGTTATACGATGCTGACACGCGCTTCCCCCCAGCTGCCCCGCTCGATTTCCTGCGCGCACAGAACCAGTGGTACCCGACGTGGCCGCAGGATATCTCCAAGCGCGCGATGGTCGTGTACGTCCTGTTTCTTTCGCCCCGTTTTTGAGTTTGGGAGAGCTAACGCGTGATATGACAGTGACTCTGTGAAGATGTGGGAGAAGTGCTGAGCCTGACTCGCTTCCTCGCCACGCATCGCTACGCAATACGCACACGCACAAAACAAACGCACATTCATTCTTTTTGCCTTCCGCTACCATACCATACCTACCACATATCGTACTATCTTCCGCATAACGCTTTCTTTTCTTGGTCTTCCTTGGTTGTTTGGGTGCATCCACTCTTCACTTTCCCCTTCTTCTCCGACTCGCTAATATTCACGTCCTCTTTTTGCGCCCGTTTTTATATTCCCCACAACTAAGTTACTTATAGCGTACATCACACCCATGTGCCTTTCAAAAATCCCTTTTTTTTTTGTTGGCGGTTTTGCACACCACCCACTTTTTTTGCTACGCTACGTACACGTACATATGGAGGCGGAATGGACACACAGCACGGGGATGCGGGCGGGGATAGCATTTTGGCGGTCATGGATGCTCGGAGCCTGTCGGTAGGGCTGGATGCATAAGTAGTATACATAGACGTTGGCTCGCATGCATGCATGGTACATACAGTACATAAATAACTTGGGAAGACCCAGACGAAGGAACGACGAACGTTGTGAATAAAATATAATATAAATTATACATAGAGTTGATTGTGCTGTAGACTTGATTGTGCCTTCGGATGTGCGGTAGAATGTAGAGATATTTTGGAATTTTGCCGGGGGATGACGGACGGGTGACGCGACGCGACGCGATGCATGATGACTCGCAGGGGTAAGTATGATACCGGGGGTAGTTGCTGTTGATGTAGCGACCAAGGGCAAGGGGTACTTACTGGGAAGTCGAAAAGCGATGGACGTTCGGTAAAGGGTGAATGATTCGAGGGCCGAGGCCAGGGGTTGGCGACGACGACATCGGCGTCGGCGCAGATAAGATGGAATCCTGGATGCATGTGGATAGAGCAAACTCGATGATTGACTGACGGTTTGAGGATTGGCTGATCGACGTCACGGTGCCGGAAAGGCTGAGGCTCAGGATGCTTTAAATGCGTCGGGATCGGGGACGTCCGGTTTCAGATCAACGGGGAAGTGGCCTCGGTTGGAAGATAGATGGTGATACGTATTTACGAGCATATTTGCAGAGAAGTGAGATGCGGAGGCTTCGACCACATAAGGTGGGGGGGGTTCGTTGCCGGGGCCGGATCGGAGAGGGAGTGTTCGCCATCTTTTGTGCAATAAATAGCTTGGGATTGTATATCTATTTGAGGAAGGTAATAGTACCAACCGATGGTAGCGCCTCACGGTACGCGGCTAGGGGTTGCGATGGCTGGGAGAGGGCGAGCTCCTCCAAAATACAGTGTGAACGCGAAACGAACTCCTGGAGGGAATCGAGGGGGAAGCGCTTCGCGCTAAGCCGAAGCGTGCGGAGCGCGGGCAGTGTCATTTTGTGGAGTGCCCTCCAAAGGCGGACCCGGACGGTGGAATCGGCGGCAAACAGGGACAGGTGGCGGAGGTGGGGATGCAGGACCACAGGCAAGGGATTGCCCATCAAGGCTAAGACACAGAGCTTGCAGTCGACCAGGTGGGATGCCATGTTCATAATTTCCAAGCATTGGCTGGCATAATGAAGTTGGGCGTCGAGATGAGTCAACTGCGCCCAAGGGAGACGGATGCTATCGAGGGGAAGACATAGCGGAAGAGTGACCCTCTTCAGTTGTGGGGCGCGGTCGAACAACAGTGTGTGGGGCTGAAAATCGCGAAATTTAATGGGACCAAAATTTAAATCTCGCAGCAAGGGCATCTCGCCCTGGATCAGATACAGGTGCTTACAGTCCACCCAGATCTCGACGTACTCCCATCGATGGCAGTGGAGCAGAGCAGCCTGGAGAAACTGGGGGAAAAGCGGGGATTTCGGGGAACGCTCTCTGAGGCTGAAGGAGAGAGGATAATCCCCGGAGCGTGACAACCACGTTTGCAGGAGCTCCAGTAGCGCCGCCAGTTTCTCGTCCGAGTCGTTTTGGGAGACCTCGATCTGGATTGCCCTCCAGAGTTCGAGGGTGGAAATCGCAATGGCTCGCCATTGTCGACATATTCGACATAATAGGAGTGGAGAGTAGATTCCAAAATTGGGAGGACATTTAGGGTAGGTGGGGAGGAAATTCAGGAATATTTCGGACACAATTTCCGGCGGCAAATTCAACACGGGATAAGTCTCCGGGGTGCGCTGCAGCTCGGAGGATTCCTCCAGTCGAAGGCTCGTAAATTCTGGAGACGATTCCTCGTCGAAAGGTTTATTCGATTGCATTGTGGGTCTGGTCATAAATCAGTTTGTGCGAGCCGGAAAGGATAAAGATCGTACACAACGGGTGAATTCTTCCAATTCTTGTCCGTCATATCGGATGGACAAGGAGTAAATTTGGGCAGAGGATGACAAAGAGTCCAAATCAGTGGCAGTGCAGTTCTCTTGCAGCGTACCTCTTCCTTCATTCACGCCTCGTTCAAGTCTACTAGTAGTGTTGGCTAGTGCTGCGGCTCCTTGAGTAACGCCGAACAAGAGGAGTAAAAGAGCAGATTTTACAAACTTCAACGTCGCATTTGGACCTTTAACGGTTTAAAACGTTCGTCGTGAACCTCACCACTGTTAGCTTGTTACAAACATTGCCACAGGAGCAACAGTTCTTCAAGTTGACCAAGCTTGCATCTACTTACCGTTTTAAACGAGGTGCGTCAGAATTCAAGCGAGTGAATCGATACTCACTCACTCGCACGTCATTAATTTCTTTTTTCATGTCCTAGCCCGACCACCACCACATCACCACGATGCTCGTTCACCTTGAAGCGGATCGTGCTCGCCTCTCAGATCTCGATGTCCAGATCTTGGATTTCGAGCGCTCGCTCTCCGCATTGCGAATTGAGAAAGCTCGGGTTAAAGAGCGCCTCGATTCCTACCAGTACCCAGTCCTGACGTTACCAAGCGAAATCGTCTCTGAGATCTTCGTCCACTTCCTCCCGACCTACCCCCTCTGCCCCCCGCTTACGGGAATTCTCTCTCCAACTCTCTTGACACACATTTGTCGAACATGGCGAGAAATAGCATTGGGCACCCCGGCGCTCTGGAGAGCGATCTTGTCATCATACAATGGCATTCCGTTTGACCGACAAGCCCATATAACCAGCCTCTGGCTCAGAAGGTCCGGTTCCTGCCCGCTTGCTATCCGAATTGATGACTCTCGCTGGGTCATGTATGGGGCCCTGGCGTCAGCCATCCCTCATCGTACACGCTGGGAGTACCTGAAACTTCGCCTTGCGGCCTGTCTCCCCGCCCTCAACGGTCCAATGCCTCTTCTCCACCACCTAGACTTCGGACTTGGCCATTATTCCCCTTCCGCCATTACGTTTAGCGAGCTACCCCTGCTTCGCACAGTCATTCTCAATGGCGCGGCGGCTGGGAGCGTCGTACTACCGTGTTCGTGCAATAATAAATGCATCATTGGGAATTGTGTATATCTATTTGAGGAGGGTAACAGTACCAACTGATGGTAGTGCCTCACGGTACGTGACTAGGGGTTGCGATGGCTGGGAGATGGCGAGCTCCTCCAAAATACAGTGTGAACGCGAAACGAACTCCTTGAGGGAATCGAGGGGGAAGCGCTCCGCGTTAAGCCGAAGCGTGCGGAGCGCGGGTAGTGTCATTTTGTGGAGTACATTCCAAAGGCGGACCCGGATGGTGGAATCAGCGGCAAACAGGGACAGGTGGCGGAGGTGGGTATGCACGACCACAGGCAAGAGCATGCCCGAGGAAAAGACACACAGCTTGCAGTCGACTAAGTGGGGTGCCATGTTCATAATTTCCAAGCATTCGTTGTCAAAATGAAATTGGGCGTCGAGATGAGTTAACTGAGCCCAAGGGAGACGGATGCTATTGAGGGAAAAGCGTAGCGGAAGAGTGATCCTCTTCAATTGTGGGGCACGGTCGAACAACAGTGCGTGGGGCTGAAAATCGCGACGAAATTTAATGGGACCAAACTTTAAATCTCGCAGCAAGGGCGTCTCGCCCTGGATCAGATACAGGTGCTTGCAGTCCACCCAGATCTCGACGTACTCCCATCGATGGCAGTGGAGCAGAGCAGCCTGGAGAAACTGGGGGAAAAGCGGGGATTTCGGGGAACGCTCTCTGAGGCTGAGGGAAAGAGAATAATCCCCGGAGCGTGACAACCACGTTTGCAGGAGCTCCAGTAGCGCCGCCAGTTTATCGTCCGAGTCGTTTTGGGAGACCTCAATCTGGATTGCCCTCCAGAGTTCAAGGGTGGAAATCGCAATGGCTCGCCATTGTCGACAGATTCGACATAATAGGAGCGGAGAGTAGATTCCAAAAATAGTCGGACATTCAGGGTATGCGGGCAGGAAATTCAGGAATATTTCGGACACGATTTCCGGCGGCAAATTCAACACGGGATAAGTCTCCGGGGTACGCTGCAGCTCGGAGGATTCCTCCAGTCGAAGGCTCGTAAATTTTGGAGACGATTCCTCGTTGAAAGGGTTATTCGATTGCATTGTGGGTCTGGTCATAAATCAGTTTGTGCGAGCCAGAAAGGATAAAGATCGTACACAACGGGTGAATTCTTCCTATTTTTGTCCGTCATATCGGATGGACAAGGAGTAAATTTGGGCAGAGGATGACAAAGAGTCCAAATCAGTGGCAGTGCAGTTCTCTTGCAGCGTACCTCTTCCTTCATTCACGCCTCGTTCAAGTCTAGTGTTGGCTAGTGCTGCGGCTCCTTGAGTAACGCCGAACAAGAGGAGTAAAAGAGCAGATTTTACAAACTTCAACGTCGCATTTGGACTTTTAACGGTTTAAAACGTTCGTCGTGAACCTCACCACTGTTAGCTTGTTACAAACATTGCCACAGGAGCAACAGTTCTTCAAGTTGACCAAGCTTGCATCTACTTACCGTTTTAAACGAGGTGCGTCAGAATTCAAGCGAGTGAATCGATACTCACTCACTCGCACGTCATTAATTTCTTTTTTCATGTCCTAGCCCGACCACCACCACATCACCGCGATGCTCGTTCACCTTGAAGCGGATCGTGCTCGCCTCTCAGATCTCGATGTCCAGATCTTGGATTTCGAGCGCTCGCTCTCCGCATTGCGAATTGAGAAAGCTCGGGTTAAAGAGCGCCTCGATTCCTACAAGTACCCAGTTCTGACGTTACCGAGCGAAATCGTCTCTGAGATCTTTGTCCACTTTCTCCCGACCTACCCCCTCCGCCCCCCGCTTACGGGAATTCTCTCCCCAACTCTCTTGACACACATTTGTCGAACATGGCGAGAAATAGCATTGGGAACCCCGGCGCTCTGGAGGGCCATCTCGTCATCACACAATGGCATTCCGTTTGACCGACAAGCCCATATAACTAGCCTCTGGCTCAAAAGGTCCGGTTCCTGCCCGCTTGCTATCCGAATTGACTATCGCTGGGTCATGTGTGGGGCCCTGGCGTCGGCCATCCCTCACCGTACCCGCTGGGAGTACCTGAAACTTCGTCTTACAACCTATCTTCCCACCATCAACGGTCCAATGCCTCTTCTCCGCCACCTAGACTTCCGACTTGGCATTCATTACCCTTCAGCCATTACATTTAGCGAGCTATCCCTGCTTCGCATAGTCATTCTCAATGGCGCGGCTGCTAGGAGCGTCGTACTACCGTGGGCTCAATTAACTTCGCTGACTTTGAACGGGATCTTCATGGATAAATGTGTCCCGATTTTGCAGCAGACATCGAGTCTCGTTCACTGCGAACTGTCCCTTACCTTCAACGAAACAAGTGATCAGTCTGAAGCTGATATCAGGCTTCCGTACTTGGAATCGTTGACATTGGAGGCTGAATTTGATGCTGACCCGGCGCCAGATTGTCTGAAGACGTTCATTGTCCCTGCTCTCCGCAGTCTCGAAATCCCGGAGCGATTCATTGGGTCGAACCCCGTTGAATCGCTGACCTCATTTATCGTTAAATCCGGCTGCAAATTGCAGGAAATCTACATCACTGGCGAGAAGTCAGTAACCGAAGGCTTGTACCGCGAAGCATTTCCATCCATCTTCTTCGAATACTATGATTAGGAGGTTTAGAGGATTCAGAATTCCTATGTGCGTTGTACACTTCTTCATGTAGTTATATTCCTCATCCCCTCCTTAACAGTGAAGCAAACACAATGTCTTGTCGGATCATATAGCTTCTGGACGTATTCACCCGCATTTAACTTTTGACACCGTCGAAAACGTAGAAGTTGCCTTCCTTGAATTTTTATCGTGTCACATCTTACCCTTCCCCAAGTTCGAAACCTCGCCGTGGCCGGTATGTCGCATCGGCCATCCAGCCATACCTGGGCCTGTTTTCTCGCTCCAATGGTTCTCATTCTATCACCAACCCGGAATGCTACTGCGATTTTTCTAGCTCATCCCGACTGTAAATGTCGCCATTGTCACATTACGAAATGTACGGGTTCGACACTACTAAACGAAATCGTCGAAATGACTACGATTCCTTGATGCCCGGCGCTCTCGACACCAACGACACCTTCAATCCTTCATACTCAATCTCTGCCCACCTGAACAGCCACATTACGAGCACTCTCCCCAGGCAGCGGTGGACTTGCGCGCCTTATTATCTGGCACACTCCCGCTATTTTCGAAATTGCGTACAATTGAATCCAAATTGGATCGATACTTTGTTCAGCATGCGCCATCAGTGGCGATGTCCTGATATGATGCGCCAAGTCATTTGATGCCGCGCGTTCAACGCATGTTCAGCCACATTCAGTAAATTGAGAACACGGTGATAATCGACACGAAGCTATGCCAACTCATAGCTTCGTGTTCAACATACACCTTCATTTCAGGCAGAGTTGCTGGTACTACTGCCCGAACCGCGGCTTCACCTCGGTATAAACTCCTCGACGGTGCTGAATGTCGTACCGAGGGCCACGAGGTCGGGGTTGCGGACATGCGTCGCGGTATAGAGTACTCCACAATGGATGCGAACTGCAATTGTAATACTCAATATATTTTATTTTCACTGGGCGAAGGCGGGCACACACCATTTCGTCTACGGATTGCTTTCTTCTGAGTGATTTATAACTTGAAGATCCTGACGCAGCTGCCGTGACTATCCCCTTGTCAAGATAAAATCTGGGCTCGAATTAAAGGGCAGCCTGCCCACTAAGATATTCGTAGGGACGCTCCGTGACGGCGTTGGTTTCAACACATTTTCAAAGACAGTCTCATGGTCACAATATTACTCCTGCCGAAATATGCGAAAAGAGTGGACAACAGCTATGGGTTTGGAGGAAAATATGAGTATGTTTCGTCGGCCCGATTAGATTGGATGGGAACAAATAGGAAAGATTCATCCAACAATCAACTCAATCCATGGCGTGTGTGTATCTTAACGGGGCCAACTCAGGACCAATATTCTGGTTAATTCTTTCAGACACCGATTCGGACGCAATCCTTGCGTGCAATTATACGTCCGGTCGTTGTCCGATCGCTACCCGGCCTACAGACTGAACAGTCAAATTAACTTGAAGGAGAGCGGGTCGAACCCAAATACCAGTACATCCGAGGTCCGTCCTCGACCTCGGCCCCAAATTTGAATATACTAGGGGTGCTACCACGCGTGAAATATTTTCATCCGCCCGCTATTACTGCAACTTACAACAAAGCGAGGTACGAGCTCAAATATTGTTGTAGCGTCTGTTTATAAGAGACTAACTGCAACTGAGAGTAGTGAGATTTGGAGATATGAAATCTTCCCCAAATTCCCCACTAACCACAACTTTGCGGTGTCCTTTGAACGCCTGGGGAAGTGGACGGCCCGCAAACTCGGCAACTTTCGATACCATGACCCTCTTTATAAATTCCGTGTGTCTATCCGTCTGTCTGAGGCCTTTTCAACTTGCTCCGCTGTCAAATTGCCGTTTCGCCTTTTTGGTCGAACTCGGGCCTCCTCCTCAATCCGAAGCCTCTTCACACTCGCTGTCAAATTTAGTGTCCGCAATCAGCTTACCTTTCCGTCGAACTCAGACGTCAGACCTCCATGATGCTCAACTTATTTAACCGAAGTGCTGGGCCGCGAAGCTGCCCGGTGTGCCCTTAGCTTGTGCTCGCTATACTTACCCGCCGGCGATAGCAGTTAATCATATCGCCACATGAATTCAATCTTTCACCAATCTTCCACTGTCTTGGAAGGGTTGTTGAATCATGTGGTCCAGGATTGCGGAAGTTCTGGCATTCATCCTCCCTCCCCAAACGCAAACTGTGGCTTCATGATCGATTCCAAAGCTATCAGTGCGGTCAGTTAAAAGCTATGAGCGCTGTCTACAGTGATCTCTGCAGTCGTTTAGAGTCCGTCCCAAGTAACGGCTTCCTTTTCCATACCTCTCTCCCACAACCGTGCGAATGCCTCACAACGCGGACATCGAAGGCTCTTTTTGATAACCATAGTCAACTCTACTTGCTAAATTGTTACATGAATTGATATCGATCGAACCGAGGTAAATAATCAGCAAACGGAAACGGAGCTGCAAAGGAACTAAACGAGAGGAACAGTCATTATTTTCGTTGACGGGGATGGCGTACCGCGGTTCGCGAAGCCTGAGTGAGAAAGGAGCCTTAGGTAGAAGGTCCCAATTTATGCTAATTGCGCCCACGAATTTCTTCATACACCACCCATATATAAATGACATTTGGTCTCATTTTGATGAAGGTTTGCTCGCGCTCAGCCGGTGCACAGTTACTGCGAGACTCTGATTTATGGCCTGGAAACACCTCGTATCGGTCGCCACCTTCTTGGGCCATGCTTATGCATCGGCCTCGGCTACATCTCATCAACCTACCGTGACGGTCGACGCTCTGATCATTGGCGGTGGCTCGGCGGGGACCTATACGGCCATTCGGCTCCAGCAGTTAGGAAAATCTGTCTTCGTGATTGAGAAGGAGGACGTTCTCGGCGGGCACACCAACACATTCCACGTACCGGGAACCAACATGACGTTCGACTACGGCACGATAATATTTGACAACAGTAGCGTAGTGAACGACTACTTTGCGGACCTGGGTGTGGCACTGGGGCCGCTCGGCGGCTTTGGTAGTCCGACCAAGTACGCCAAGCTGAACGGCGGCGACGCCACGGGTACAACCATGGTACCCTCCTCCGTCTCGTGGAGCAATGCGACGGCGGTCGGCCTCGCACTGGAGGGCTACCTTGCCCAGAGTGCCAAGTACGCGCCATTCCTGACCAACGGGTATGACCTCCCGGATCCTGTACCCGAGGAACTACTGCTGCCGTGGGGCACGTTCGCACAGAAGCATGGTATTGAAGCCTTCGACTTCTCCCTCTTCACGTTCAACCAGGGCTCCGGCAACCTGCTCGCCCAGCCCACCCTCTATGTGCTCAAGTACTTCGCCCTGTTCGACGTGCAGACCCTCGCCGGTTTGGGGCCCGGCTTCCTCACCACCGCCGCGCACAATAACCACGCGCTGTACGAGGCCGCCCTAGCGCGGCTGCAGGCTGGCTTCAATGGCAGCGCCGTTGCTCTCCACAGCAAAGTAACAGGTATCGAGCGCTCGAAGTCATCCGTGTTCGTGTCCGTGTCCACGCCGGGCGGCGCCATGACGGTGCGCGCGAAGCAACTCGTGATCGCCATCCCGCCGACGCTGCCTAACCTCGTGTCGCTGGGCATGGATTTGGCGGCCAACGAGCGCGCCATATTCGGGCAGTTCAACAACAGCTACTACTGGGACATGGTGATCGCAGGCTCGGGGGTTCCTGACAACGTAGCGGTGGCCGCTGTCGATTTCGATGCCCCCGACGGCATCCCCGCGCAGCCCGGCCTCTACGGGATCGGAGCAGTGGGTGTACCAGGGCTGCACACGGCCTACTTCGGTAGCTCGCACTACCTGAGCGATGCACAAGTCAAGGCCGCGACGGTGGCGGCACTGGGCCGCCTGGTGCGGGCGAATGGGTGGGACAACGAGACGTTCGCGCCGGACTTTGTCGGCTTCAACAACCACGCGCCGTTCCTGCTGACCGTGCCCGTCGAAGCGATCCGTAAGGGGTTCTATAGGCACCTGAACGCACTGCAGGGTGTAATGAGCACGTGGTGGACGGGTGCGGCATGGCAGACACAGGATAGCTCGCTGATCTGGAACTTTACCGAAACGGTGGTGCTGCCGAAACTTTTGGAGAGCTTGGGATGAGGTGCGATCTCTTGAACAAATTGAGCTGCATATTGAGAAGCCGAAGATTGTGGCCAAGAGCCGAATCTTTATAGCAAATAGGATGCATGGACCACCATTGGGTTAGTTTGCTTGTTGAGTTTCATTCAGTTCATGGATAAGTACCCACCATCCGAGAGGAGTGAGGTGTGGAGCCGACGTCCTGTTAGGCAACGATAAGCTTACACGATAGTATTGCCCTCAACCAAAGACACCTGGATAGCGCTCAGAAAACGAAGTTCTCCTCCTGCTGGATAAAGAAATACGACGCCCATTGCTGGGCTAAGGACTGAAGCCCGCTCATCATTCTTCCATCGTATTGGCGGACGATTTATGAGCCTGAAAGACGTCCACCGTATTAATACGCGGAGATATTCAAGAGGTCAAAGCACTTACACTGGGACGATACAAGCATTCATCGCGATGGTCGCTGAATGAAGGTGCCAAGATGTTAAAATCATATCATGATGACGCTCAGAACGGGAGCGGAACTGGCCTCAGTCCATTTGCCAGGGTGAGCAAGATGAGGGAAACGGTGAAAGAACCAATTTGAGCTCCAGGTCGGCCCGGCCCAATTTTTTTTGTAAAATTTCGTCGAGAATGTTTTTAGGACAGTCACATACTCTGCGAGATACAGTATGCGACGCGTTGTTTAGCATACTGGTCATGGTGCCGACTCATCATTGACTTTTTGAGGCCATAAAAGCTGAGAGAAGCTTGCGAGCAGCCTAAAAAGAGACGGGACATCGACGAGTATTTGATCGCTGACCAAGCAAGTAACATTATGCACTGCCACTGATCTGAACCTTGCAACTGTCCACCTTTTCTTTTTTTTTTGAGGAAGGTAGGCGGCAAGAGGATTTCTGCTCCCCTTTCGCGCTTCGCGGGCGACAGCCAACTGTGTTGGCCCGGAAGCGTTGTTGTGGCGATTGTTGGTCACAATCGGCGAGACCTGAAACGGCATTCCTTTGGGAGTCGACCTCCGAGCCGTTGTTCAACAAATGCCCTACCTATCCTGACTTTTCTGCCTTTCCTCGCTTGTCCGCCGCCGAATCCCCAGTTACCGTAAACAACGGGACCGTGAGCCTACTCAGAGTCCGTGCCGGATCTTCATGTTTGCTATAAAGTCACCAAACTAACTTGCTCCCCGGCGTTTCTCGGCATGGAAACATGCTCAACCCTAGGTAATCGTCCTCATTCCTCAACGATAGTCTCACTGCGCCTGTATATCCTGCTCAAGTCGAGAAAGGATGACCTTTAAGTGCCCGGACTTTCGCGAAACGGCCCCATTTGTGACATTGTTTATCTCACTATCTCAGTGGTAGGTTGAAAATTCGGCATTCGAGTTAGGTCGTTTCCTTAAGACGTCACCCATTCGAGGTCGCCGGTGTCCCCAAACAATGTAGCCTCCCCCCCAGGAGCGGACGAGAGAACGAGAAACGGGAAATAAAGCGTGAAGGTTGTCCGGCAACGCTCGACTCGCATAGGGACAATGAGACTGTGAAGAGGATGCCCTTCTGATTACGGAGATGCAGCAATTATTCGGACTCTTTTGCACAGTTTGATAACCATACGCGGGGAGCACTTGAAATAACTCTGATGAAATTTTTGACCTCCGAGATGCCCGATTATGTTCAGGGTTCGAATTCGAACGCCAAACCGGACTTGAATCTGTGTTCACGTTAGGTCCGATGGCCGCCCGAACCGAACCTTCGCGCTACTTATGTAGCAAAATGGAACATCGACTTTTTATCCCTAAAATTCATTCCTGAAGATAAGTCCCTTCGCCTGATAAAATTTAGCATAATGGCATGGGGTCGGGTTCTAATGTATATTTGCGAACCAAATCCGAGTCGTCCAATCGCGGTGCAAGACAGGCCGAGGTGTACCGGGACCATGATCATACAGCCCATTTATATTTGTTTCCAGTCAACAGGATGTCTTGAATACTGATGCGATTTGTGTACTGATCAGCGGCTAAGAAACTGAGAGGCTTCCGAAAGTCGTAGTATTTCCTAGTTGTGTTAATTCGTTCAACACCTCCTCGTCGTCACTCGCTCCGCGCGCCTGTTCCTAATTCCGAATTTGTGAGGAACAAGGTTTGAGATTAGGAGAAATTAATATGTGTGAACGGCGCTGAAAGGGGAGTGGATCACAACTAGACCGATACACGGCATCTGGAGATGAAGTCACAACAGATCTGCGGCGATTCGAGCCACAAAAAGTACGGAAGCTAGGGAAGGTGAGCAACGCGGGGTTCTAGGAAGCAAGTAAGAAGAGCAAGTCTAAGTCTAAAGATAAATATTGAGAACTTGATTGTGACGTGAACCACAGAATTAAATTCAGGACCGATGCAGATGTTGGTATGATTTTGTAGGATGTATTGCATCGATACATGCACTTCCATTCTCGGACAACGTATCGCTTCTGACAAGGGACTTCGCGTCAGCATGGGCCGGCGTTCCCTGCCAGGCAATGTTACCTCCAAATGGAGGAGACACACACGCATATTGGCAAAAAATTGAGACGTTACTCAGACTCATGCATTCGTTGTGAATCAACAATTGACTTTGTTAAACTTGGACCTATGTATGCAAATTGGGTTAGGATTAGATCGAGGTATCCACAAGGGTATCCAGTGAGAATAGGGTTGTTCACAGTTGCCCTTTTTGCTCCCTTTTTTGCTCCCTTTTTGCTCCCTTTTTGCTCCCTTTTTGCTCCCCTTTTTGTACCCTTTTTCATGCCTGGCAGAACATGTGCTATAAAATCCAGAAAAATTCACCCCAGTCCTTTTTGAACATTTGAGTAGTCTCTTATAAACAGACAATACAACAAAATTTGAGCTCATCCTTCGCTTTGTTGTAACATTTGAGGTGGTATGTGACCTTTGAAGAACAACATGAGCATCCAGGCTCCATGCAATGGAGAAAGGGAGCCAGAAAGGGCGCAAAAAAGGGTGGAAAAAGGGAGCGCCAGCCTGGGGGTTTCACAGTTACCCTTTTTCGCGTCCTTTTTCGTTCACTTTTTTTTTTCGATTTCTCCAGAATTGCAGGTAGGACCCCGTTCTTTTCGGTTTCCTACCTTTTTTGTACTTCTAATTGGAAAAGGGGAAAAAAACCGGGCGAAAAACAAAGAGAATGGCAAAAAGGGCGAAAAAGGGTGGCAAAAAGGGCGGGAAAAAGGCCAACTGTGAACAACCCTAATGACAATTGACCAATGCTACAGCTATGATTTGAGGTTCAAATTGATCCGATGTTCGTCGGGTTGAACTTCAAACCAGTCCAACGAATGTGGTTGGTTTGCCGTAGTGGACCTCCCAGGTGTTTAAAATAAGATAGTCCGCTATAGACAACTTGCCATGTCTCATTGCCGGGTGTGGCTGGGTAGACTTCGGAACATCCCGCAACATTGACGTAAGCGCACTTGCTTTCAACCACGACCTCCAACAGTGAGAAACGGTTATCCAGCGTAGCGGAGCAAGAAGACACCAAGAGTGGAGGCACTTTAGAATGGTCAGAGCGGCAGACCTGCGGAAAACCGACATTTCGGTCTCAGACACGACTATCCGCTGGCGGAATCGAGGATACAAGGCGGATAGTTAACTGGCGCTGTTCCGCTCTCGCTCATCTCGGATATCATGTCTCACCACCCCTGGTTGAGCGGATATAAAAGCCAGAGGTTTCCTGACCATCTTTCACCAGTCAACTCGGCCTCACGACAACTCACGTTCTACGACCTTGCTACGACCTCTACGACCATCCTAACAATGTTGTCTTTCGTCGTTTCTTTCGCTGTTATTGGAAGCGCACCTCTTCTCTCCGGCGCTTCCCCGATAGTTGGTGGTGGCGGGGTTGCCCCACCGGTTACGCTCACCATTTTCCAATGCCTCAGTGCCTCTCCATCTCCCATCGTCAACTCTGGCGGGCTCCCCATTGCCATCCCATCTAACGCCCTCTCGAGTGTGGTCAGCGTCGCCACCGGTATCATCACTCTTCCCTCCAACATTCCCGCCTCGGTTTCGGGCGTCGTCAACAGTCTCATTCGGGACCCGATCTCACTCCCGAGTGGCGTCATCCCTTCCAACATTGTCCCCAGCGCCGTCGGTGTAGTCAGCAGCCTGCTTGACCCGAGCGCAAGCGCTGCGTCTATCCCCAGCTTCCTCCCGAGCAACGTCGCCTCCAGCATCGTGAGCAGCGCAACCGGCCTCGCTACTTCCGCGGCCGATTCCATCGTCACGCAGCTGGGCCAGGTCAGCACCGCGGTCAGCGCGCTGCAGACCGTGGTCACCCGCGTGCTCAACCTCTTGAGCGGGCTTCAGAACGTCCTTATGGGTCTTCCTACTCCGCTCACGCAGGTGCGTCTTCCCTCCTCATCTGCGTTGGTCCCTACTAAACAAAGACGTAGATCACGAATACCATCCCCACCGTCGTCTCGCAGATCGACTCCTTAACGAGCAACATCCAGAATTTGAACACCCTTGTCGTGCGTTCTCATCTTCTCAATTCCTTTATATCCACTGACTCACTTGTCTTATGCGCATCAGAATACCCTTCCCTCCACCGCTGCCGCTCCATCGTCTGCGGACGCCGCGCGCATCCTCACTTCCGCGACCAATCTCGTCGACCCAGTTTCAACGGTTGTCAACAATGTACGACTTGTTCATTCCCATTTATGTGCAGTCCACTTACATCCCGTACGCAGATTGGCGCCGCCGCCGCCAGCACCCCCAGCGCAAATTGGGCGCAGATTGGCTCCGCACTTCTGCGGCTGCAGACCGTGTGGCAGCAAGCGTCCGCGGTGCTCCCGTCGTACTGCGGGAGCCCTGCGGAGGCGCAAGGGTTTGTGACCGCGGCGGCGTCGGTGAATATAGCGATTGGCTCGGCGGCGGGGAAGTGCAGCAAGGCTTGATAAATGGTTGAAATATGATTCTGATGGGTTTAAGAGTGTGTTTGGACTGTATAACAGCTTTCGATTTGAGTTTGAAGTGTCCAACCCCGTTTCGTATGTACTGTATACTTTGTGATCAACCATGTTTTATGTATCATACGTCTTGCGCAAAGTCAAAGCGCGAGGTAGAACGACCCGGCGCATTAAACCAAACCCGCGAGTCCTTATGCATAGTGTCACAACAATCCCTCTTACATATACCCTCCTCTTAATCTCGGAACCCAAATATTTCAAGAACGGAGAATTACACTAGCTACAGAAACTTGTACTAGTACAATTTATATATACAACAACTATAGCGCACTGCTACGCACGTGTGTGAATGAGTTGAGAATCAACGTAAGTGATAGCAAACGGAAGACAGAACGAAGTAGGAAATGAGTACTAAATACAGCATGAGTGTGTGCGTGCGTGAAGTGAGGGATTGAGTGAGTAAAAGATGTGCAGAGAGCAAATACAAGAATGTGAGAGGTAGGACCGAATGTACGAACGAATGATACAACAAGGAGGACAGCGATACAGCAAAACAACACAAGACAACTTGGACTCAAAGGAGGGGGAAGCGCGCAGTATAACCAAGAAACCCAAAACCAAGAAAATATCGAAAGCCGCGAGAGAGAGTGCGGTGGGGCAGGGAAACGGCTCCTAGGTACGTGCTGCTCCCCGGTCTTCGTCAACACCCAACGGAGGAGACGCGTTGGCGCGCGAGACAGTGAGACGCGCGGGCGACTAACCCCCGTCACCTTCGCCCTCGCCTCCCATCTCTTCGTCGCCCTCATCGTCATTTTCCATCCCCTCTTCACTCTCCGGCCCCAGATCATCCCCCATCTCCTCATCCGCACCTTCCTCAAGCTGTCCATACCGCGTCCGCACATGGCTCTGATTCTGCGAGGGCGTCAGCCGCGGCTGCGTGTCCAATACGTACGGGCTCGGGCTCGGCTGGGCGTACGTGTACGTGCCTTGCCCTTGCCCTTGTGCACCCCGACCTTGCGCTTGCGTTTCCTGTCGTACGTGTGATTGAGCTTGCGCTTGAGACGACAGATGGGACAGAGCTGGAGAGGGACTCTGCCTCGCCGAGATATACGATGCCGCCCACGTGTTCGCGCTCCCCCCAGATCCGGGCGCCGCGGGCACGGGCGGGTAGTACCACGAGTACGCGTACGGGTAGTACGGCTGCTGCCCTACAGTCCCTCCTCCCGATTGCTGCGCCGCCTGCGCCACACCGACTGCCGACTGCTGCCCTTGGTGCTGCTGCTGCTGTCCACCACCAGCCGCTTGTCCCTGCCTTTGCTGCCCACCACCCGCCCCAGCCCCCGTCCCCGCTGCAAACTGCTGACTATACGCCGCCGCAGCCGCCGCGAGCGAGCTCGAGCTCGCGGGCGGGGGGTGGGGCTGCATCGTCGGTTGCGCGTGTCCTTGGGGCTGCTGTGGTACCGAAAGTGACGCCGGATACGTCTGCGGCTGCGGCGGGGGATACGTCGGCGCGGGTGCTGGATGCGTCATTGCTCGCTGCGAGGACTCCCCCGCACCGAACGCTCTCGACATCAGCTGAGGCGACGCCATGTACATCTGCTGCGGGTGCGGGTGCGCCTGTCCGTGTGCCTGCATTGGTGTAGATCCCCGTCCCTGCTCCAGTACGGGTGTATGAAACGTCGACGCCCCCGCCCCCACCGACATCGACCTAGCGCGCTTCGCCGGCGGGTCCCCTGGCTCTGTCCGCCTAGGGCGTTTCGTTCCCGCGAGCGCACTCGCCGAGCGCGTATCGATACCCATCGCCATCGTCGGCAACGCGGGCAAGGGCACGGTCGTCAGTGGGCTCGTGGTCGGTATGATCGAGGCCGCGCGCCTACTGTTGGCCACATTCGTCGGCCGGCTGGCATTCGAAGTCGCAGTCGGCGATGTCGACGCGGTACTCGAGCCGCCGAGCGCGCTCTGAGCCGCCGCAAGCGTTCTGGAAGCGGATGCGAGCAGGCTGGGCTTGATATTTGGCGAGGGGCGCCCACGCGGACGCGGGCTGGCGCTCTTTGTCGGCTGGACAGGGATGGGTGCGGGGCCTATGGGTCGAGTCAGCAAGCCGGACGTGAGAAAGTGGAAAAGAGAGGGAGAGGAAAGAAGGAAAATTATGTATAACGGATCACGGACGGGGACAGGAAACTGGACGGAGCGCAGTACAAGCGGGTGAACGAAAGGTGGAAGAGGGCGTGAGGATGACGACACGAGGAGAGAGGTCTGGAACAGGACGACGCTGACATGACAGGCGAGAAGGCAGAAGGTGAGGAAAGGAAGGCGGCACAAAGACAGCGGCAGGATCGAGAGGGAGAGGACAGTAGAATATGAATGAGACAGATATGGTATAAAATGTCTAAGAACGGAGGAAGACGCAATGACGGGAGCGAACAGAAGGATGACGGGCAGTGGGGGAAGTGAGGGAAGGACGTCTCCTTCTTTCTATTCTGCCCGCGTGGGCACGAAGGCCCGAATACGAGGGACGACGCACGGTACAATAGAGGGAGCGGCGCGACATGGGAGTAGGGTGTCGCCAGCAAGGACAAGGAAAGATGGCTGGGGACGATGGACAAGGAGAGAGAAGGCAGAAGATGACGAAAGGGAATTAGGGACCGCAACGGAAGCCAGACCTACCGCTATTCGCATGCACATTCGCACTCGCATGTGCGTTGGTGTTCGTGCTAGCGGCATTGTGGTTCGAGGCAGCGGAGACGGCGCTGAAGTCTGTGGAAGAATCGATCGTTAGCGCAAGCTTAAAGAAGCGGGGAAGGGAAGGAGTAGACTAGCGGCGCGCACGGGAGCGCGAGAACACAGAACGGAGGGAGGAAAGCAGAAAGTACAAAAGAAAAATAAACGTACCCAGCACAACCTCGCGCCCAACACCCTTCCCATGCCCATGCCCATTCGTATCCATCTTCCCCCTCCCACCGCCCCCGCGGGGCTCATTCTCCTGCTCGTGCTCCGTCTCGTCCCCTTCTCCATCACCGTCTTCGTCTTCTCCCTCGTCTCCCTCGTCGGCGTCATGCTCCTCATCTTCATCTCCCCCGCCTTCATCATGCTCTTTCCTCCTTGCGTGTGCATGCCCATTCGTCGCCCCACCGTTGCTCCTGCTCCCCACCGCCATCCCGCCGTTACTCCCCCTCACCCCGTTCCCCCTCGCACCCCCATTCCCCCTCCGCCCAGCTGTCCGCGGCATGCCCCCCAGTCGCCTCCCCCCCACGGTCCCGCCCGCGCTCAGGCCGAGGCCGAGGTCGAGCCCAGCGGCGAGGACCTCATCCGCCTCGCCGCGGTAGCGCGGGACGCCGTCGATGCCAATCTGATGGGGAAGGAGGGAAGGAGGGGGTTAGTATCGATGTCGATCACAGAACGCAAGTTCGAGATGGAGAAGAAGCAGGAGAAGCAGGAGGAGAGAGGGGGAGGAGCGAAAAGGGGATGAAAAAGAGAGAATGTCTCGAGCGCTGAAGATATGAAGAGAGGAGACGCCATCCATCCAGCAACCCAGCCAATTGATAGGGCGCCCAAGTACCACCCACCGACTCCTCATTCCGCGCACATCGCAGTCACCGCCCAGTTAAAACGTGGACGTGCGCGAATCAGTCCCGTTCCGCACATCCAGGGGCCACCGCACGCGCGCGTGCATGTCCTCGCCATCGTGTGACGGCGATACAGCGATTGCGTGCCCTCTGCTGCGGTCCAATCCCCGCAGCGGTCTCACCACGGGCGACGTGCACGCGACGCTCGTCTTCGCGATCGCCGCAAAGTCCGACACCCAACGCGCCGTAGCATCTAGCCCACGGAGAGAGCCCGCGAGACGCTGCGCGCGCAGAGCGCATTAGACATGCGCAGCAGAAAATATAGAGGCACGGGCGCTGCTCCCGCCCCAGCACGCGCTGAAACCGGAGTCGCGAACTGGCGCGCACCCGCGTCCGCGTTCGTCGTGGACCGCAATTGCAAGTCAGGCACCCAGCGCGGTATGTAACAGTTAGGCGATGGAGAGACGCGGCAAAACGCGTACTCTGGCGGGCGGACGCGCATCCTGGATGACCTCATGCGAATGCGGAAAACATCCGCATGCGCGATGAATAACAGGACAGTAGACAGACACGCTGGACGGCGATGGAGCGCAGACGTAGATAAGGAGAGAGAGAGAAGCACGCTCAGGCGCTGAGACAGAAAGCCCCAAGTTGAAAGCGAACACCCGCACGCGAGCGAACAGTATAAAGGCGCGCGCGGAGAGGGTAGATAGACGCCGGCACTGCCCGAGCGTAGACGCCGACAGTCAGACGCATTCATGATCATCATCATAATGAACGTCCGCAACGCAGACATACGGGTAGAACGGCATGAACACGGTCACAGCAGGTAGAACAGCATCCGTGCGCAGAACATGGGATAGACACCATCTGCACGCGCCGGTGATAGATAGGCCCGCACGCAGACAGAGACGCGCGGCACGTAAGACACGCGCAAGGGGCCCAATGGCCACATTCTCTGAGGCAGATAACGAAAGAGAAGAGACACGTACCTCGGTCTTTGGTGGACAGCGAAAGTTTCCGGGCTCGAGCAGCGTGGGGCTGATATCTAGTGATGCGAGTTCTGGAAGGGACGACGGGGAACGGAGCCGGCCTGATTCGATGTCGGAGACCTAGGACGCGTTAATGTGAAGGTGTAAAGGGGGGAAATCAAAGGACCTTGTAGTAGGAGATGAGATGCTGCGCGACACCGGCGATGGCCAGCGAAAACGTCTGGAAAAAGTGAAATAAAAAGAAGAAAAAATCAGAGCGAGGACAAGGAATAGAATCGGCGTAACTTACCTTCTTCATAAGCCCATCCGCCTTGAACTTGTAATTGTTCGTCAGACTGCCCATTAACGTCCGTTCGCGATGCCGATCCACATTGTGCTTCGTCTCTGCCCGTGGCCGGCTCAGACTCTCCCCTTTACCTCCGCCCGTTCCACCCCCAGTGTCCTCACCCTCATCTTCAAGTTCAGCCCCCGCCCCTGCGCCTCTGCTCCGCCGCCGCCCATGCCCCGCCCCTTCTTGTCCGTCTCCCGATACAGCAAAAAATTGCCCAATATCCTTGACGGGCTCCAAAAGAACCCATCCGTCCACCTTTTGATCCCGCTCTCGTCCTCGTCAAACACGAACACGCTCCCGCTCGAGATCATCGTACGCTCGGATTCGGCGAGGCGGCGCGTGACGCGCGGAATGAGTCCGCGGCGCGCGGCTTCGAGGATGAGGAGCGCGTCGCCGGTGGTCTCGATCCACCCTGACCACGGTGGCTGCTCAATCCCCCCCAGGGTGCCATCCCCACTTCTCTTCGTTATTATAGAGGCCTTTTAGCGTGTATTTGGCGATTCCGAGACCTATAAGAGGACATGGTGAGCTAGGAGCACGAGCTACGCGCACACAGTGGACTTGCAACTCCGCTCGAGACTCGGAATCCGTGTTTAGCCGTATGTTTGGTTTCTCCGATGGCTATTCTCGATTGCCGGGTCGCCGCCTTGTTCGTTGCTGCGCTGGTTGTCGTCCTCGCCCGCCGGCGTTTGTTTGGTCCGATCCAAGTCTGATCCCAAGCTGCCAATGCATGCTTAGTCAGCCCGCCAATCTTTGTCTCCTGCCACTTGTGAATAAAAACACCGCAAAAATATACATAACCTGCCTCTCTCTCTTCCTCCGACAGATCGTTACCTTGCTCCGTTATCGCAGTAATCCGATTTCGCACATGTCCGAGTAGCCGTGAACTTGTCGGACCGCCCAGGAATAAGACATTTGGACCGCGCGAGTATAATTAATCCCCCCCCCACCCCCCCCACATGTATCCTTTGGGCCGACTTTGGGCTAGCCTCGCGATTCACTTGCTATCTCGGCCATCTCACGGAATCACGCAACTTTGTCTAAACTTACAAATCCATCCCATTGCCTCACTGACGAAGGTAGGCCACCACGATCTCCTTATCCAGGTTAGGTCATTCATCTGTGTTATTTTCATCTTTTTCTCTTTCCTCTTCACGTAGCGTTGATCTCTAACTCCTTTCCGTTTCGTTCGGCCTTATTGTCCTATTCCGTGGAGATGGCTCGCCCCACGGTCATCTTTGATTTATTTTTCACGATATCATAGAACAAGTCATCCTTCAGCGTCAGCCAAAACCGTCTAGTGAAGCGTTCACATCTACCTGTTTATCTATGCGCTTCAGCCGGAGAATGAGGACCGATTTTATTAATGTTATACCGCGCAAATACCCCCCCCCCCCCCCACCTCGGAGGTTGGAACAAGGACTTGACCCGGCCCTCATTGGTTCAGCATATAACTGTGAGAACACATTTGAACTCACTTCTCTCCTCTTTTAGCAGCACCCCGCTTTATTGCCTTGGCTTACTATTACTCGCAGATTTCATTAGCATGCTTCCATGAAATCAATCAGTGCAGCAATAGCACACGTTAATTCGCAAAACCATGCCGTGTACAGGTCAAAGAGAAATTCATAAGACAGCGTATGATACATACAACATTGTGGATCACAAAGTACAGTACAGCACAGACAAAAAAGATGTTACAGACATTTCAACTGGAATCGAAAACCGTTATGCAGTCCAAATGCGCTCCTAAACTCGTCACTTCGACCATTTATCAAGCCTTGCTGCACTTCCCCGCCGCCGAGCCAATCGCTACATTCACCGTCAACGCTGCCGTGGCAAAACGCTGCGCGTCCGCAGAGTTTCCGCAGTACGATGGGAGCGCCGCGGCCAACTGCTGCCACGCGGCCAGCAAATCCTGAAGGGCGGAGCCGGCCGGTGCCCAATTTGCGCTGGGGGTGCTGGCGGCGGCAGTGCCAATCTGGGTACGGGATGTAAGTGGACTGCACAACTAAATGGGAATGAACAAGTCGTACGTTGTGAATAATACCGGCAGCTTGGTTGGCGAGACTGATCGCAGGGGTGAGGATGCGCGCGGCGTCCGCAGACGATGGAGCGGCAGCGGTGGAGGGGAGGTTATTCTGATGCGCATAAGATAGGTGAGTCAGTGGATATAAATGAAGTGAAAAGATGAGAACACACGATGGCGGAATTCAAAGTCTGGATGTTGCTCGTTACGGTGTTGAGCTGCGAGACGACGGTGGGGATGGTGTTCGTGATCTACGTCTTTGTTTAGCAGGGACCAACGCAGATGAGGAGGGAAGACGCACCTGCGTGAGCGGAGCAGGAAGACCCATGAGGACGTTCTGAAGCCCGCCCACGAGGTTGAGCACGCGGGTGATCACGGTCTGCAGCGCGCTGACCGCGGTGCTGACCTGGCCCAGCTGCGTGACGATGGAATCGGCCGCGGAAGTAACGAGGCCGGTTGCGCTGCTCACGATGCTGGAGGCGACGTTGCTCGGGAGGAAGCTGGGGATAGACGCAGCGCTTGCGCTCGGGTCAAGCAGGCTGCTGACTGCGCTGATGGCGCTGGGGACGGCGCCGCCAATGTTGGAAGGGATGACGCCACTCGGAAGTGAGATCGGGTCCCGAAGGAGACTGCTGACGACGCCCGACACCGAGGCGGGAATGTTGGAGGGGAGAGCGACAATACCGGTGGCGACGCTGACCACACTCGAGAGGGCGTTAGATGGGATGACAATGGGGAGCCCGCCAGAGTTGACGATGGGGAATGGCGAGGCACTCGGGCATTGGAAAATGGTGAGCGTAACCGGTGCGGCAACCCCGCCACCACCAAAAGGAACTATCGGGGAAGCGCCGGAGAGAAGAGGCGCGCTTCCAATAACAGCGAAAGAAACGACGAAAGACAACATTGTTAGGATGGTCGTAGAGGTCGTAGCAAGGTCGTAGAACGTGAGTTGTCGTGAGGCCGAGTTGACTGGTGAAAGATGGTCAGGAAACCTCTGGCTTTTATACCCGCTCAACCAGGGGTAACGAGACACGATATCCGAGATGAGCGAGAGCGGAACAGCGCCAGTGAACTATCCGCCTTGTATCCGCGATTCCGCCAGCGGATAGTCGTGTCTGAGACCGAAATGTAGGTTTTCCGCAGGTCTCAGGCTGCCGCTCTGAACATTAGCTGACTCCACTCTTGGTGTCTTCATGCTCCGCTACGCTGGATAAGTGTTTCTCACTGTTGGCGGTCATCAGGCGGTGGTGGTTGAAAGCAAGGTGCGCATACGTCAACGTTGCGGGATGTTCCGAAGTCTACCCAGCCACACCTGGCATGAGATATGGCAAGTTGCCTATAGCGAATTATCCTATTTCAAACACCTAGAAAGTCCTATGCCCTTCATCACCGGTAAAAAGAAATCGAAAATTCAACTCGACGAACGTGAGATCAACTTGAACCTGAAATCATATGTAGCTGAGGCTGTCCGGCATTGGTCTATTAACACTCTCGCCGGATGCTTTGATTAATCCTGACCAAACTTGCATACATAGGTGTCCGATTTTAACAGAATCGAGGGTTGATTCACAACGAATGCTGAGTCGGAGTGACGGCTCAAATTTTTATCAATATGCACGGGTACCTCCTCGATTTGGAGTTGCCTCGCCGGGAGCTCCGGAACTTACAGTTCCGGCCCATGCCGACGCCAGGTCTATTCACACTGGTGATTGCCAATTTTCGGCACCCCGGACGTTCTATTCGAATGCTGAGGGATCAGACTCAATGTCGGCCAGACGGAAGCTGGATCTGATTCCGTGAGTTTCGGTTGCACAATCGGCTGAGGCCCGAGTGCTATTCTGATAGTCCAATTTTAAAATAGAACATCCGGTGTCCCGAAACTTGGCAAACATGTCCATGTGTGCTAAAACAAAGAAATGACAAAGTGGGAACAAAGACCCAGTACCCATCACTAAGCTTCCCAAATTTCGGGAGGTTGGACGTTCTATCTGAAACTTGGAATATCGGAATGAATTTCAGGGATGAGCTGATGCTGGAACTGAAAATCCGGGAAACAGCTTTGGTGCTGGGTGAGCTGAATTTTGTTCCGATACGCCGAGTTTAGAATACAACGTCCGGCATGCCAAAATTTGGCACTCACCCGTGTGATTGCTCGACGTGATATGTTCCCCGAATGGAATTGGACACAATAGACTGTGAATGGTTCCGAAAAACACTATTCTTCGGCTGGGGAACATCATTGTGGAGCTCGTACACGAATTCAAATATGTGGGCATCTGGCTCACCTCTAACATCTTCTCGCGCAACTACGCGATCAAAGCCTCCAAAGCCCGGAACGCATGCTACGCGATCTTTGCCATGAAGCACCGGATAGTATCTCTCCTTGTAAAGGAAGGTCTCCAGCTTTATATGGCTCGTGTTGACTGCTATCTGATATCGGCGGCCGAGATTTCTATTGACGTGGCCTCCCACTTGCTAGATGATTATCTTGATACTCGGCATCTGTTTCCGCGTCGTCTTCTTGGTATTAACTCCCGCTCGATGCTGGCTGTCCTATCCACCGAGACTGGCCTCATGCCATTCGCATTCGGCGTCTGCTTCTCACGCTCGCTCGCCTTCGATACATGGTTGGGCTTCCGGATGATCGCAGGGTGCGCTGGGCGCTCCTCGACTCCGTGGATTTGTTTGCAGCTGGCTTGCTGGGCTAGCGGCATTGCTATTTTATTGCGTGCTCTTCCCGCCGCCATTCGCATAGCACCCGCTGACTTCATGTCCATCCCAACCATCGATGCTATCTCCAAGAAGGTAGTTGAGGCAACCGATGCAGACCTCCAATTCAACATCAACTTTCTGCAGAAGAGTCACCTCTTGCGAGATTGTCTCGAGCTCGCAGGGGACTCGAACACACTGGCCCTTGTAACGCGCCGACGCCGTCGTTACCTGACAGCGGCTGGCAAGATTTGTGTTCGATGTCTTCACGGTTTTCGATGCTTTCGAGCGGTTTATTCCGGCAGGTTATGAAGTTGGTGGAGGGCAGACTAATTAATTCTCAGGTTTATTCCGTTTACTCCGCTCGTTTTGTGAGAAGGATGGGGTCATTACTGCCATTCTGTCGTATCGATTGGGTTGGGTAAAATGTCTGTAGCATACATCGTTGAGGCACGTGTATGTAGTACAGAGCCCGCACGTTCCTTATAGGGACCACCGCGGTTTATACATTCCTTCCTTCCTTCCTTCCTCTTAAACTGTATCGCAGGTAAAATTTCTCTGGCATTCAATCAACGCTCGCATCGGGCATCGGTCCTGAATTTAATTCCGTGCTTCGGTTCAAGTTCCCTATATGCTTGGGCTTGGAACTGATCTCCTGCCACTCTGCTGCCACTTGAAACGTCGCATAAATATATGCTGCCGCTCTCTTGCGCCTGATCTGAGGAAAGAAATGCTTCGTTGCCTCCCTCCACAATCCTACTATTTCGCCTACGTCGCCTGTCCTCTGAACCTGTCCGCTCCAAATGTGTTGGAATCTCCAGGAATATACCCTCGCGATTCACTTGCTATCTCGGCCATCTCATAGAATTATGCAATTTTCCCCAAAATTATCCCGCACCAAATCCATCCCATTACCTCACTGTCACGATCTACTTCTAGGTCATTGGTCTGTCATTTTTGTTTTTTCCTCGTGTTTAATCTCTGATTCCTTTCCGCCGCTCTGCCCCTGGACAAGATTTCTACTGCGGTCATTCAACCTTATTGTCCTATTCCGGAGGAAATGGGTCGTCCCACGGTCATCTTTGATTTGTTTTTCACGATATCGTAGAACAAGTCTTCCTCAACGTGGGCCAAACCCGTCTAGTGAAGTGTTCACATCTTCCTGACTTGGCAGTTTGCAAAGAATTGGTTTAAATAGTTATGCGGAGGGCTTTGATCATGGCACAAGTGATCGCCAGGTTATTCTTCTCGAACCGGAAGGAATTTCTTCTTCTGTTGATTAATCTCGTTGGGCCGAAGGTTTTCGAGGACCCAAGGACCTCCACCATTACAACGGTTCACTCTTCATGGTCAAGCCCTCCAGACCATGCCTTCCGAACCATTTGTCGATGGAGTCGCACGTGGTGATCTTGGTTTATTAAATACAAAACTAAAGATGAACCTATGGATTCTCGGTACGAGGAGATCGGGCTAGGATATTTCGCCGCGTCCGCCGATCCGCGCCGCATCACCGCTTGCAAACTAAAAGAGAGGCGTCGAAGCAAGGGTTAATCCCCATTGCCGCTGCAACTTTTATGTCACAAAGTTGAATCTGATACACAGTAGGGCAATTGAATCAATACAGGCCGATTTTGCAGCTACTGTTGCGAGAAATTTGCGAGAAGCCACGCATTACGTGGAGCCCAACCAGACGCGGTTTTTACTAGGCAAGCGTTCTCGAAAGCGCGATAAATGTCCATCCCTTGGGTGCCAGCGGCCTACTCGGTCACAGATGTTAGGATAATCCTCTACGCACCGTTCCCTCACTTACCATTAACCACTCTTTGAGGAGTGGATGGTTTATCTCTTCGCGCCGAACAAAAATGGTCTTTTCGATTAACTCTCGCAGAATTGCCAATAGTTCTGGGGTAGGCGGTGCTTGGACCAGGTACGTAGACCATTGACTTGCAAAAGCCCAGCGGGTGCTGTAACTGGCGTGGCTGTATAAAGTGAAGGGGATCGATGACCTCGTTTCCGCGGTTCTTGTGAGTTTGTTTGGGAACTATAAATCACGGCTCGATTTGCACGACCCACAACTCACCTGCACGCGAGAAGGTGCAGCGAGATTTCGGCTGCTCTGAATCGGATGTCAATCCTGGGGTTGTGACGCAGAAATCCTGTCAGTCTCTGGCGGGATTGTGGATCTGTCGGGTGAGACCAAAAAGGTGAAGAAGGAGGATCATCGGGATGGATACCCCACAACTTTTGAAAGACCATTCCCAGCGAAGAGGATATACGCAGATCGGATCCGTAGTACTGACTGTACTGTACACCCCAAGCCTCATAGAATTGCAAGACTTCTGATGTTGGCTGCAATAATGTGCTCAGCAAGATATGCCAAGTGTTGTCCAGATCGCAATTTAGTTCACTTGGAAATATGTCCTGCGACAGTTGCAGTGTTACGCTGACAAAGGACCAAACACACTTACTGTGATATTTCCCAAGCTGTTTAAGAAATCAACGATCCGCATTAACCTAGAAGTCATGGCCGCGGCATCACGACATAGGACATTTAACTCTGCGGGGCAAAGGATTTCGCGGAAAGAGCGAAGGCAATCCTGAATCATGTCATGTCGTCCTAAGACTGGAATATGACGATGACAATGATTGTGCGCGTATTCTAACCTAGGATACCGTTACTTCATAAGAGAAAAGTCGAAAATTTAGAGACTGACAAGGCAAGAGTATATCCCTCTGGATGGTGCACACTATCCATCACGATCGCCAAACAGCGCCTTGCTAAGTCCAGATGGCGCACTTCGTTCGATAAGTAAAACCTCCCTGCTCGTGCCGGATTTGAGAGAAAATCATGTAGTGAGGCATGATGAACACGGATTCGATGGTCGTCTGCATCAGGGATGAATAGAATCGAGTGCAGTCCTCTGAGGGCGAATCTAGCACTCCCGCGCTGGAGGCCAAGCATCTCCTCGAGAAACCTCACACAATGCGTCCTTATCTCGTCGGGATTCGGGATTGCGAAATACGCCCCCAATATGCGCATCAAGAGGGATATGTTTCGATTGGCCGAAAAAATGCACATGTAGAGGGTGTCGAGGTCTGCAAACGGAGAAGTGTCCGTCTCAGTAGTGGAAAGACTAAGAACAGTGCGAAGTTGTTCCACTGGATGGCAATATTCGTCATCGACGAATTTCACCACTGTGGCTGCATAAATAAATTGCCCTGAGGCGTTGTGGACCAGTGTCTCCAGATTGCGCTCCGAAGGCCATGAAGCATCATGGTAGGGCAAACGTTTCCTGCGTATTTCGGAAAAACGATCGCGGAGGAAGCGTAGAATATCGCGGCCGGGATTGAATGTCTCATCCAGTGCAAGGCGTAGGAACTGCAAATTCCCCGGCAAGGAGTCGAAGGTTTCGCGGATATGAGGTTCGGGACGACTGCAGATGAGGAACCGGAAAGCCAGTTTATTTTCGACCAGTGCATGAAAGAGTATTTTGAGAATGCGACTCTGCACGGACTTGCTGTCGCATTCATCCAGCCCGTCAATGATAACCAGATAGGGCCTAGACGGTTCAAGCTCCAGAGAGGCAATGGGATCGACAATCAAGGCGTGAACTTGTTCCTCGAGAGCCTTCTCACAAATTGCTGGATCCGCCTCCACTGCGAGCCCGATGGCTTGTCGCAGGCTGGGAATGTGCAGCGCCAGCTGGTAGGCTAGGGTCGGAAACAGACATTTCCCGGATCCACCCCCAGCTCGCCATCTTGCAAAGAAGAAGGCGGCGGCGAGGTCGTGATTGGCCGCCCAACTCTCTGCCATGGTTTGGGCAATGGCAGACTTTCCGGCGCCAGCTGGACCGTACAGCCACATAACACGAGGCGCTTGCTCATCTGCCGCCCAAGACTGGATTGTTTGTTGCACAGCGATTCGAGTGTCTGGATGGCACTGCGGAGGAGGAAAGCGCTGTTCTGAGTTGTAGAATGCGTCGTTGGAAATCTGCCGTTGCAGTAAATTGATCCCTGCAGCATAACGTCAAACAAAACCAGGTGAAAATTTAAGATCACGCTCGCCGTTTTCACCGTGAGGTTGAATGAGATTCCCAGCGACGTGGTACTCGTTCAGATGCCCTGCTACCTGGTTAAATGTGCCCCCAGAGATGTGGAGTCGATGGGCGCCGACCAGTGACATGGTGGTTATGCAGAAGAGTAATTGATGTAGCACCGCCTTGGGCGCCTGTCTTCGACACAGAAAGCTTAAGTCTAGAAAGAGACTGAGGCACAGCCTTGAAGTCGGCGGTGCCGCCGGCCCGCCACATATTTCTGACCTTGGCAATCGTTTGTCGGCGGTGACTTGGGTAAAAGATTTTTGTTGAGCACAGATAAATAAGATAAACTCGGGGTTATTAATCGCCGTAGACCGCCTCAGAGCGATTCCGCCGAGTACAGCAGTTGATCTGAAATTTCAACACATGCGAAAGAACTGAACCGAAGTCCCAGCCACTGTTAGCAAGCCCGGCGCCGTTCCAGACTCCGAGTCAACTCCGAGTCGGGGATTGCCTCAAATTGACTCCAACTCTCAAGAGGAGCCAGCCTCGGCTTGCGCCTCGGAGTCTTGGGTCCTGAAGCTTGTGACTATGTTACTATATTGAACCTAAAATACATACTGTAGCTGAGGTAGTACGTTGGAGGTACGACCTTGGAAGTTGTTCAAGGGCTCAACCGGGCCGGAAGTCCTTGATGTGATCAAATCAGTGGCAGTGTCGAATCGTCTTCAACGTTGCTCAGCTCTTTGTCTCAGCCTGCTTCGAGGACGCCTGAGCCGTCGTTTCCCTCATCTCCATGTTCCCCGCTTGCTATACTCTTCCTTGAAAAGGCACGGACTGTAAATCCTCTGCACTTCGTGGCCATCCTTAGCTTAGCTAACTTGCTCCGTCTTGAAAAAGGCGGGTTGGAAGCCTTCTGTGCTTCATGGATCTTCCTGATATTTGATAGGTCTCTAACCCGACATCACTTACCTTATTTTGCAGAACAGGCCAATGACCGTTGATGAGCGCTCTTGCAGCAGATCGTGCTCGCGTCGCAGATCTCGCAGCCCAGATTCTGCGCCTGTCACTTTCCGCGCTGCGGACTGAGAAAGCGCTAGCGGAGAAACGAATTGACGCCTACAAGTACCCAGTTCTGACGTTACCGAACGAGATCCCATCCGAAATCTTCCTGCATTTCCTTCCAAACTACCCCAACTGCCCGCCACTTTCCGGGAACTTCTCGCCGACTCTCCTGACGCAAATTTGCCGCATATGGCGAAAAATAGCGCTGGGTACCCTGCACTCTGGAAGGCAATTGCGTTGTCCGACGAGCCCGACGACATTTCTTTCGAACGACAAGCTGATATAGGTGACGTCTGGCTCAGCAGATCCGGGAGATGTCCGCTCTCTATCTGTCTACAGTGTCTAGATGAAAATTATGATGGAAATGCGGTTCATCTTCTTGCGGCAATCGTCCCTCACCGCGAGCGCTTGGAGTGCCTGAAACTCAACCTTGAAATATCCCTTCCTCCCACCATTGCCGGTCCGATGCCCCTTCTCCGCCACTTGGATTTCGAAGTTCGCGAATTCGCAGACACCGATGTTCAGGTTGTGCTTCTCGAGCTGCCCCTGCTCTGCACGGCTATTCTCAATGATAATGCTGTCTCCCGTGTCGTATTACCATGGGCGGAGTTGACCTCGTTGACGCTAAAGCATGTGCTCCCCTGGGAATGGATTCTAATCTTACAACAGACCTCTAATCTGGTGCATTGCGACCTAATACTCTACCCCATTTATGGCCAAAGCCCCGAAATTCCTGATATCACGCTTCCCACCTGGAGTCGTTGATCATGACGGAAACACTACCGGAGGAAGGAATCACGCCATCTCGATACTTTACCTTTATCGTTCCTGCTTTGCGCAGTCCTCAAATACCGGAAAAATACCTTGGGGAGCACCTCATTGATTCACTGACCGCGCTTATGTCGAGGTCGGGACGCAGTCTGGAGAAAGTGTGCATCACTGGCCAAAGGATATCAATTACCAAAGACTCGTATCTCCAAGCATTTCCTGCCTTTTCGAAGATGTCGCTTCAGGGCTGTTACGCTGCGGACGTGGTAGATGGAAAAAACTCCGACTTTTCCGACGGCGAATAGTTTCCTCGATTTAGTATGTATGTGCACTGAGTTTTGTCTGTCTCATTGCTTCTAACTCACTGCTGTTTCCAGTTATAGATGAAAATATTTTAAACAAACTAGTTGTTGAGGAATTTCATGCTTTGCATGCGAACCGAACTCTCGCCAGGATACCTCTCTCCATCACCAAAAGCAGGAGATCCTTCCATGGCCATATATGGCCTTCTAAGGTACGGCAGGACCGGAAACCCCGGAAGGCTTCACCTAGCCATGGAAAGCAACCACAACACCTTGGAAGGTTCACCTGGCCAGGTGACCTTGGGGCCTTCCATGGCCTTGTATAGGCTTGGATAGCTTTCCTCGCTACCCAGGTTACCAGAATCCTTCCCAATTATCCCGAAACCGTTCCATTCACACAAAATGAAGAATAAAATAGATGTATTGGTAAAATGTAGAAACATACAACGAGTTCTACATCAAACATAGGCGTGGTCATTGCCGTTCCCGAATACGCCCCAGATGCATTCAAACATGTCCCTTGAGTACGGCAGGGGGGGGGGGGGGTTATTATATTCGCGTGGTCCACAACATGAACAACGAGTCTACCGAAGACAAACATGTAGTAGTGTACGGGTGGTTAGCCATACATCAAATACCACAAGATGCCAACTGAGCACACAATCATTCCAGGGGATCGAGCACACAAGACGCTAGGCAACTGTGGTGATCCCAGAGTCACGGCGCTGGGGAGGACCGTGCGTGGCCGCATTGAGGTTGGAGAAGATGAGGTTTGGGGAGGCTTTGATGGTTTGACTCGAGTAGCTTGCACGGCATGGCTGACTTGAAGCCTGGGGATCAGGATGGGCGGCAAGAAGAAGGCTTGATAGTGTTCGCTGTTGCTCTAGATTTGGGTGTCTTGAAGAAAATTTTGAGAAAATCTTGAGGCAAGAGCACTGCCGAGAATATAAGAGATACGAGTAGGGCTACGGCGGGCCTTGCACGAGCCGCTAGTGAAGAAGTTGGTGACGCGAAGGCGACTTGAGTGAAGCAAGCCCGTGTATTCAGATGCTTTATTGAGTGGGTTTGGGTGGGAAGCTGGGATAGTGGTAGCAAAGGGCTCTAGGAAATATGGAGCATGGAGGCTCGCTTGACGAGCTTGCGATATGGATTGAGCTAGGTGCTCAGAATTGGAGGGCTTGAGAATAATCTTGAGGCAAGAATACATCTGAGAGCAATGAAAGACCGAAGCACAGCGGCGACGAGGGCTTTTTAATGGGTGAAGGGAGCGGCGACATGGAGGGAAAGAGCAAGGAGCAACGAACGCCCTCATCAATCATCAACCATTGATCACGCGTATGCGATCAGCAACGCACGGACCATCAAGTTGATCCAGATCAATGACAAACAACTTGCGTTCCGGACTGGGACAAGCTGCGACGGCCTGCCGGAATTGCTACCAACCACAAGAACAGCGGCCGACGCGGTTTACAGTAATATTCCTGCACAAAAAACCGTCCTAAATTCAATTTGTTCGGGCCTCGGGCTGCTGTCCCGCAGTTGCCAGTTGGTGCCGATGTACGAGGTGCCTGATCCGCCATAGTGGTTATAAGGCCGGGAAAAAACTTGAAATATTTGGTGCTTCAGGTTGGAATTGTGCAGTATACGCGCAATTAACGGAAGTCCTCGCTACCTATGAATGGAGACACAACCGAAACCAACCTTCCGATGCCTTGAGAAGAGCATACCTGGTTTGATCACCCAAGGCAACGACCGGCCAGGTGAGCGGCATCTAAGGCCTTGGCAACGGCACCTGGCACGACCTTCCAAATAAGGTCATGCCAGGAATCTTCGGATTGCTGATGTCTCTCTTATTCGTGCACATAATCTGTTCCGAAGAATTCGGAAGTGTTCTCGGCCTGCCGTGTTAATCAAACCGTCTAACTTGTGGGTCTTCCGGTGCACTTTTTTGGCACTCCTTGGACTTTTTAGAACATCAAATGTTTAAGGAAACGTCAGCAGAATGCAGGTGAATCAAAGGCCGATATGCCCACGCAGTGGCGCATACTACCACACCGCAGATCATTGCGGATGACCATACAGTTTTCGCAGCAAAGGATCGCGGATCAGCTGTACAGTCGACGTGTAGTGTTCTGGGAAAACCCCGAAAGAGTTCGTGGTCAGAAATCAACCAAGAACAAGCGATGCGTTGTACCGTTCGCGTCCGGTCAGTGGAGAATCAGTCTCTTTGCTCCCCGAATCGATCTACTAAGTCTGCTTGCGATCCTGAACCTACACCTAAAATTTGCGTTCAGTTAGGTTCGAGCTACTAGTACTTCTCGCCATTCGCGCTATTCTCGGGATGTACAATACTTATCTACGCCGAAACCTTCTCGACAAGGCGAACAAGCGTATTGAAGACCTCCGCAGCGAAAAAGTCGAGGTTCAGATCATGCCTGCTTCCCTGTGACACTACGAGCTCGAAGCTGCGCGCAGCCGGCCACAGTATGCCTCCGCACTCGCCAGCGCCGCGCTATCCTTACACCGCCCGCCTGCGCACACCACCTGGTCCTGCGAGCCCACCATCTTCGCGACGCCGCCGCTGTAGCTCTCCGCCAGGATCGACGTTGTTGCCGCTTGGAAGAACAGGTCAATCGACCCCACGTCCTTCACGAACCCGTCGAATTCGAGCATGCGCGGCGAGAAGGTGCTGGTGTCCACCGGGTAGAATTGCGTGCGGTCGACGGACGTGACGTACCCCGGATCCAGTGCACCCCATCGGGCTGGGTCGACGTCGCGTCCACTGGGGGCAGGAAAGCCGGAGCCCGGCGGCGGCGCGGTGGGGTCGACGGTGAGCATGGAAGTCAGGACGAGGCCGTCAAAGGGGAGTTGGCGCCATCGACGATGGCGCTAAAGGTGAGCAGCGCGGACCCCAAGCTGTGACCGATACCTATAATTTTGCGGAAAGATGTGCCGGTGGGGAGGAGGGGTACTTTCTTGAGATGATGTGCGAGTTGCGAGAGGACGGCCGCGCTGGAGGATACTGCACGTCTGACGCATTTGCAGGGCGTGAGCTCAATCCAGAGCCCATTAGGTCGATGGCGAAAGAGGGAAGGCCCTGCTCGCAGGAAAACGACGCGTAAGAGTAGTTTCGGAACTCCTCGATTGGCGGAGACCAATATTCGCTGGTATACGAGAACCCATGTACGAGGAGTTGTAATGTATCTAAGGAGCAAACGCCGATGGAATCTGAGCCGCAGAAAAATGTATATTGTGAGTGCACTAACCCGCATTTTTCATCATGTCGTTCGGTTCACAGAGAACACCGTAGATGTTGTAAGTGTCGTTAATGCGGCGTAGAGCGCTTCGTTCGCTTTTAAGCCCCGCAAAATACATCCGTCGGATCCTTCGGGACGAGAACATCAACGCGAATGGGAAGGCTAATGGAAGTACAGCCACAAGATGCACCGAATGCACCGACTCCAATGCGGAGGTTCGAGAGGTGAAGTACGGAAAGGGCCAGAATGAGCATCTGAAAATTTTTTGGACCTCCGGTCGATTTGGTGCTTTATATTGGTTTGCTATTGGTTCATCGTAAGGTGCTACTGACTGTTCCTGAGCTCAATAAGCTGATTTGAAGCTTGGATTATGCTTGGACCTCGCCTACGAATTATGATCTCGGATTTCGATCCAA
>JARJLF010002291.1:0-43858 GCA_029378395.1 Mycena leptocephala
GGAATTCCTGTTCATCTATCACACCATTTCGTCCCGCTCTCGCGCTGCAAACCCCAGTCTCGTTCCCTTCGCCAAACCACTGGCACCAGTTCGATGCCATTTCTCCGGCTTCTCCTAGGAATCCTCGGCCTCCCGCTGGGATGACTACGATAATCGCTAAATCCTCGGCCACTGTGGACGCAGTCACCTACTTTCGTAGTCGACCCCGGCGCAAACATCTTGTCCTCCCACTGGCGGCCGCAGTTGCCCGTGGGGATTTTTACCACAGGCGCACCTGTCTCGATTGTCCCCCGTCCGAGTGGGACAAGCAACGTCGATGAGCCAGAGCTTTCTGCTAGGTCATCGGTGGTGTTTGAATCAACCGCAGCATCACACCGTGACACCAATATCACATTGGGTGTCTCATTACGATACAACATGCCCTCTGGATGTAGCATCAACTACTGTGGTGACCAGTTTCACGCGAGCTGTTCAATCCCCCTCCCTTTCTGTGCCTCCTCGCAATCAATGCACGGAGATTGTTGGAGAAGCGCCACGTTGTGTGACTCCCAGTGCGGCAAACAACATCTTCGAGCCTGAGCTTTCTGCTAGGTCACCAAGGATGTTGAATCAGCATCAGCTCCAGTCACCAGCCATCAGCATCGCATTGGGTGTCTTACACTAAGGACATCCTCTCCTGATTTCGATCAGGTCCTTGGCATCGAAACTGCTGTCATCGTTTCCATTGGAATGGGGGGTCGTCGATAGTCAGCATGGCCCAGGTTCGGGGGCTGCTCGCAAGGCCAAGTCACAGGCGCCTCCATATCTGGAACTTTTGCAGGATCGCTGGGCAGGCACAAGGGACTCTCCACTGAGCGCCCCCACCGCAAGTGCGTCGGGGACGGGAAGGCCGGGAGGGCTACAGTGTCTCTCCGCACGCCCAGCGCGGGAGGATGGGGGGAGGGCTCGCCGCGCTACCGGGATGGTGAATGTGACCTGTCCTTCCAATCTATCACACACTTTGGAGTGCCGGGTATCAAGTGGATTTCCCTACAATCTATATATTTGAAGTATGCCCCATATTCACTATCCCGGTACGAGATGCCCTCCGGAATACGGCGAAGTACATTGTATCAAAAATCTAGGCCAATCCGAGCATTATCAGTACTGTGAGACCCAGTCTGCTCTCGTATAGCCAAAAACACCCAAATCTGAGCCACCAAATATGATCTTGAGGTGGGTAGAAAAAGAATCGAGCCACCAGATGCCCTCTGTATCGAATGAGCTTACTTTCATGGAAAACGGTTGAGAATTGGGCTCACAATCAGGGATGTCGTGAAAACTTACAAAAAAAAAAAAAAAAAAAACCGGGCCGCACCCTATGTTCTGCAAAGAGCTGTACAGTTTTCAACCGGTCAATGGGACACTTTACAGCTAATCACGGAACCGAAGGCGCGAACAGAAAATTTCCTGATTTGGACGGATTTTGAATTCATCGACCGATTCCCATAACTCCCTCAGTTCTGATTCAATTACCTTGAAACCTATACCATTAATTCGGGATAATCTGTCTGCAATTAGTGGTCAAGAGCAAATGGCAAAAATATGTTTTCATTTCTCATGTGGCACTGGGGACCTTGTTTCCCTTCGGCACTTCATAGCAGGATGAGCAGTCACCCAAACATGCTGAATTTTTGGGAGGGAAGATGTAAATGTATTATGAAGAAGGCTATTGAGCCAGAATTACGGATTTTTCCTTCGTTGAGTCGCAATCCCACTGAAAGTGATCTTTTGATCAAAATATAGTTGAACTCAGAACTTCTTAAATTCTCTACCAAATATGAACTTGGAACTGCACAGTATATCGGCTTTGACATCCTATCCAAGCTATCTCCTCAGAATATTCAAAAACACGCGTAGAAAATTTAAGTAACCAAACAATAAACACTCCCCAGACTTGCTTTGTCAGCAGGGTCACTTTTTTCTTTCCTTTTTTTTCGTTTTTTTTTTTTTTCTTCTTTGCTTTTCTTTTTGCCCTCTACTATCTACTACACAAAGAGTATCTAGTGGGACTAGTGCTATTTGACCCATGTGTAAATAAACAGGTCCGCAGCAAACGTCAGTCTGGCCTATTCGGGCGGGCGGTAAAAAATATGCAAAATAAACAGTAAGTGACCAATGAGCCCCTTCAGTTCTTGCTACATAGAGGTCCAGGACCCGACCATGAGAGTGCTACGGATGCTAAGTCAACACGGGGGTTGTTGTGCTATGCCGAGTGGTGATGAAGCAGCCTAGAAAGTGCCAGTCAGACGAAGTTCAATACACCACTGATCTATGAGTATGTGCGACGCGACGTGACACACTCTAATTGATGTTTTTCTGCACGTGTTTTTGAATATTCTGAGGAGATAGCTTGGATAGGATGTCAAAGCCGATATACCGTGCAGTTCCAAGTTCATATTTGGTTGAGAATTTAAGAAGTTATGAGTTCAACTATATTTTGATCAAAAGATCACTTCCAGTGGGATTGCGACTCAACGAAGGAAAAATCCGTAATTCTGGCTCAATAGCCTTCTTCATAATACATTTACATCTTCCCTCCCAAAAATTCAGCATGTTTGGGTGACTGCTCATCCTGCTATGAAGTGCTGAAGGGAAACAAGATGAGGGGAAAAGATGGGATGATTATTCCCATCAAACACCCATCAAGCGTATATAAGTGCGCAAAGACCATCGCACGTGTCGACATTTGATGTGCTTGCCGATCAATTGCCGATGGCTTGGCTTGGAGCTCATTCACCCTGTGTACTCACCTCCATGGGCCGAGCCCCTTCCTGTTTCCACCATCATCCCCTCGAAAGACAACGCCGTTGGGGTTCTGGAGCGTATGCTTGCTGACGCGTGTTGGAGCGGCTCGACTTGGTTCACAGATGGTTTGCTGTTGGATGGTCGGGCAGGTGGTGCAGCTGTTCGTGTTGAGCATGGGGTTGAACGCGAGAGGGTCTTGTTGCCGCTGGGGGAGGGACAGGTGGCAGAAGGGGAGGTAGAGGGATTGATCTGCGCCACGGAGCGAGCGCTTAGCGCCGGCCATCCATCAGCAAATTGACAGATCGCCTTTTGGTGGCTTTTTCGTCTTTTAAAAGGACAAAAAGACAAAAAAGACAAAAAGGTCTTTCGTCTTTTTTAGGCCAGGCCCCTTAGCTTTTAAAAGGGGGAAAGGACTGACAAAAGTTGAAAAAGGTGCGCAATAAGTTCAGCCAAAAGGGTCAGAAAGGCTCATAAAAGACACTTAAAATTCGAGAAAACAATGCATTTGGGGTGAGTACAGCGTAGGTATCTAGGTACGCGTCACTCGTATCCCACTCCCACCTCGTTGATGTCGCCCTACGATACGGATTCCTACGCCACGGAATTCATAGCGGCGAGCACCAGCAAGACATGTCGCCGTCACACGACATCGCTCAGCGGGAATGGATGTTCGAGCGAGATGAGCCCGCATTCTCCCGCTACATTGCCTCCGAGACGTCGAGGGGGTGGCCGCATCGAAAAGATTGTCAGCGCAGTAAAAATGGACAATACAATGACACACCAATGTACGACACGATGTGCCGTGCGCGCAATAGGGCGCAGTTGTCGAGAGTGAGGGTAAAGGGAGCGAAGTTGAGGAACGAATCCCCCTCTCGAGGTGTTGGTAGAGTGCATTTTGAAGTAAGACATCTTGTAGAGATCTTGAACAGCGGTAGGAGGTTCTTCCACGGCGCAATGTACTCTTGGATACGCGTAAGGCAGCTTGAGGACCTTGAGGAAGCTTGAGGGACCTTGAGGAGCCTGAGACAGCAGGAAACGGGTCGAGCTTGGGATATTGAGCTTGGGGAGTGAAAGGGCCTGACGAGGGGCGACTGCTTTTGGATTCGGAGTGGCCGTGGTTTGAAATCAGCTTCCACGGCTTGAGATGGTGAGTGTGGGCCACATTGGTCTTGAGCTTGAGGTCACCGGGAGCCGCGCCTTGAGCCGCACAGACGATGGAGGGAGATGAGGAAGGCGGGAAGGTCGTGGTCAAGAGCAAGCCGTCAACCTCCCATCAAGTGATCAACAACATGGCAGTGCATGCACAGACCATGCACGTGCTGATGGCTGGACTTCACAACTCTCGTTGGCTTTCCGACTCGGACACGGTTATGTGATGGGTTCGGCGCGCCCCATCCCTGCGGTATCTTCAAAAGCACCCCGAGCTCCAATTGATGATTAAAGTGTCGCGGGAAGGCTTCCTTTGAATAACTGTACCATGCGCCGCCCCGCATCGTCCAACGTCAACTTGAACGCTGCTAGCTCCGAATGCGTTCAACATGATCATACTAGTATTCATACATATTCGGTTATGCCGGTTTAAACACTGGTATTGGCTTCACTAACATGAAAATTTTCACCTTACTGTTTTGTCTTCCTGCAGATGACGAAAAGGACCGAAAGTTGTGGAAGGACAAAAAGGGCTACAAAAAGCCGCCAGAAAAGACGGCAAAAGGACAAAAGACAAAAAAAGGTTTGAAAAGCCCTGGGAAAAGGACTTGTCAATTTGCTGATGTCACCGCATTTTGATCGTATCGGATTCACAGGCGGGGCTTCAAGGTGTTCTTTCCACCGCACCCCGCTCAGGACAATTCCGTTCTATCTACTACGACCGACTCCTCCGCAGTGCCATCGTCGACGCCCCGCATCTTTCAATCATCAACTTGTGGACTCCAGCTCACATTAGCACCACTGGCAACGAACTGGCAGATGAAGCGGCGAAGGCAGCTACGGCGTTACCGCCTCCTTCCACGGTACCTGTCTCACTCACGACGTGTAAGCGCAGTATACGTGACGCGATCCTGGCCCACTGGGACGAACAGTGGAAACGCAGTACGACTAGCCACGCGTTGCGACAAATTGACCAGTCCCCTCCGTCTCTGCTTCTCCGCTACCCATACACTGCCTCAATCTCCCGTGCTCAGATCTCGACGCTATCCCGTCTCCGAACCGATTTCTCATCTTTGAATGCGACACGCTATCGTCTCCGACAGATCGAATCCCCTGTGTGCGACGCCTGCGGTGCCCCGGAAACACGTGCCCATTTTCTCCTGCAATGTCCCGCGTGGGAGCATCTTCGTCCTGCTCTCCAGCGCGCGTCCTACAGTGCCGACCTCCTCGGAGCCGTCGACGTCCCCTCCCTGCTCTCACACCCAAAGCTTCTAAAGGTGCTCGTTGCTTTCATCGCCGCAACAGGTCGTTTCTCGTAGTCTCTCTCTTCTCTTTTCATTTCCTATTCTTCCTTACTCTACCTTACATACATACTTAATCATGTCTCTCTCATCCTCCTCAGATACATCATATTGGCTTCTCCTTACATCCTCTGCCGCATTCTCTCACTCACGCGTATTTACCCTTACAACTCAAAATTTCCCTTATCTTGTATCTCTCCTTTTCTCCTCTTTCTTACAAATAGACCCACACCCGCTCATCCTCTGTAGCTCTCCCAGAACCCTTTACTACCTCGTAGTGTACTGTCGCATAGCCGTATTGGCCACCGCAGAAATTCAATCAATCAATCAATCAATCAAACAACGATCGCAACGATGGTTAGGGTTAGGGTTTTGTCGGATTTTTTGGGTGGGTCATGCGGACATCGATAAAACAAGCAGTTTCAGGGAGAGGAAAAATTTCTTGCGCTTTCGTCGACCGTGAAGACCATCGTCCGCGAGTGCCTGACGCATTAGACGTTTACTGACGTGCCGCGTTGGACGTCAACGGCGGTGCTACACTTACCCGATCGGATGAGTCGGACCGCAAGTGGATGGTTTGAGGCAGTAAGAAAGGATAAATGATGTCTAGCATAGTCCAAACATGTTCAAATGAGCTGATTCTTTGCAACAGCGTACTAACATACATTTATAAAGATGTCATAGAGCCAGAATTCCAGATAATTTAGTCTATGATGCCTGTAATCACTTCTGGACAATGGGCAATCCACTCTGATCTGGAAATATTGTGAGAATTGAATGCAACCATGGACTTTATGCAATTCTGGCTCTATGACATCATTCATAATCCATGTAAGTCTTTTGCCTCACAAAACCAGGCCATTTTCACAAGTACCGGGCTTGCTAGAAGACATTCAACCCCCAAACAGCCTGAAATCCAAGATCATCCACTATGAAATATTTTGACAGGTTTCTCTCTATCACTAATTCCACATGAATTAGCCCGAATTATCTAGCATGATTTTCATCCAAATCCATGAAGAACTGACCGAGATCTGGGGAATTCTTTGAAAAACATCCCGAACAGGAAAATTTTCATTCGCACCTTCGGTACTGCAATTAGCTGTGAAGAATTTGTTTCATTGCTCACGCGCCTCCAGATTGTCAAGTGTAAAGATTTGGCATGGGTTCCATTTTGGCAGAATGCTGTCTATCAACATTCTTGCGGTTTCGATGCATTGTCTTGGATGGCTACAACCGAGGAGTGTTCGGTCCTGATGACGTAAAGGGCAGCCACACGTCTTTCGGCCAATACCAGATGGATTTGCTTGATGTGGTTTTCTTATTACTCCGACTCCCGATAGTGAGGGTGTCGTACACTGTTCGCACTTGATGGTTTAATCTAAGACATGTTGCGGCCTCCCGGCGACAAGGTAGTTAAACTGTTGGAGAGTCGTGGTATCAACACCGAAGCAGAACATATGGCGCGCAGCGGCGAGGCACTTCTGCCTTGAGGTGGCATCAGAATTCCTGTAAATACCATGTAGTTTGATTGTAGGCTTGCGAACCTCGGGCTTCCAGAACGTATTTAGGCCTCTAATCCTCTGCCCATACACACTTTCCAACCCTGACCTTTCTTGATTTGGCACACCTTCGAGAAAGAATCCAAGGAAGGGGTTGCAAATTCCAATTACAAAGCGGACTCGATGTTCGGATGGCTGACCGATTACAACATACCTGGGTCGCAATTGCATGCCTACCGAATTCTGATTGCCCACTTACTCCTTCGTTTGATCTCAATCGAATAATCTCAGTTGAGATATGATCCCTTCACAACCGTTTCCTCTGAAGGCAAGACCAATCGATTCTTACTGTGAATACGGAGGGCCCTGTATTTTTAAATTTTCTTTGGATGACTAATATTACCGGAAAATTTTCGAGTCTCGATGCAGGACAGCTGTAGCATTAGAGATCCTTGTTCACTTGACCTAATTTTTGGGTAGGATGGACTCTCATGTATCCTGTGTTCCATCTTCAAAGAAAGAAATAAGTCAAAATGGCATCAAACTCGATGCCGCCGGCTCAGTTCCAAACCCATTCCGAAATGGAGCCGCGCAGGAAAAAGATTTTCGTCAAAATGGCCAATTCAGATTTCTTTTCCGTTCCCTCACAAGGCTCAGGAAAGTAATCAAGCCCCAGAAGTTGGTCTGGCTTTGCTTGAAGAAGTTGTAGTCTAGTGTCAAATCGAGCTGATGGCAGCCAAGTCGTATCATCTGGGGCGGTTACCAAATCGAAATCAACTCCACCCATCGTTCGACCGCGGAAGAGCAACCCCGCCATTCCAGGAATGATCAAAAATCGGTCGGTTGACAGATTATCTTGGGTCAGGTTCCAAGGCCAAACACAGCTATTGCAAAACCAAACACCTGGCGCATCAATTGAATTGAACAAATCGGGTCGAGGGCGGGCTCGGGCCGCTTCTCAAACCAAGGGGATAGCGATCCGCGAAATCTGCACTATACCTCGAAACTTTTTTTTGGGAGGTTCGGAGGACCCCTCCTCCCCCTATGATGTCATATTTCCATTTTAGGCATTTCCCACGCTCTCGGTAATCAATCCGGCCGCTCCGCCAATTTCCGCCAGCCCCTAACTCAGTCAAACTGGTAGTAACCAATCAAATTGTCGTTGAATCTATGTTGAATCAGCGGTCAAATATGTAATAGCGCCGACTGAGTCATCTACAACCTTCCGAATAATTCCAGCACACAAATGGCCAAAAATTTGTCACTGAAATCTTGAGGAGCCTGGAGAACTTGGAAGCGAGAGAGAGAATTGAGGTGTAACGTGACTTGGGTCCGTGCGCATCAAACCAAACAACCGTCAAGTTGGGCGCCCACAATGTCATCTTTCCCTCTTCCGCTTGCTCTGCCCCACACCCGCGCACGCACCGTTCCTCCATATCCCTCCTTCGCTATCCAAGTCACCGACTTTATCATCAGGTGTCCCCGCCGTCGGTAACTTTATGTCCAAGCAATTGTCGTCCATTGTGTCCATCGTCGGTACACACCTCCAAGTTGGTGTTGTCTGGACCTGCGGAAGTCATCAAAACACCGTACTTTCAGCATGGCACAACTCATGCTTGCATCGGGCTGCTGAGATGGCTCTGTGGGGCCAGTTCAGTGACGGTGAATGTACTCTTCCCACCGCCAGTGTGTATGTCAAGCGCATTTCAAAGCCTTCAATTTCAAGCTGGCTTCAAGTTCATTCCTTGGTGTAGATCAAGTCTCAAGGTGCTGCAGACTCAGGCCACGTACTTCCTTCCAGTTGGCCATGTCCCCAACCTCAAACATGACTCAAGTCTCAAGGGATCGCCGTCCATCAAGGTGACATTTGCTCAGGTCCAAACTCGTGGACACTTGGGTCGTCAACCTCTCTTCGTCAACGTGCCATTACGCACCCGACTGGCGGGGCCCCCTTCATGACCATATCCCCCAGTATCGGCCTCGCACCTCTCTTGTACAAACTATCGAACAATAAACTAGTTGACTGATATCCAGTATCCATGTATATAGCACTCGAGTAACGCTTGAATGTCAGCCTTTTTCTGATTCTCACCATAACTGGCCGATGAGATTTGAGAGAATTCCGTATATTAGCGACCTCGATCAAATACTGCTCAAACCTCTGAGGAAGGTCAGGCCCAAACATCCCTACAATGTCATGTCAACCAAGCATTGTGGGATTCAACTCAAGTTATTTGAGCGACGTTTTGGGAACATTTTTCAACATTCTGACAGCTATTTACGGACATCACGTCAAAAACATGTGGGAAACATTCCATCCAAACGGCGGTGTACCCTTCTACGAGTGTGTCATCGCGTTCACTGCGTTCAGAGGGGTCGTCTGCACAGGCAATGTACGACCCCCGTCCGTACATGTCTGCACATTATGCAGACCACCTCCAGATATTTGGTGGCAGCCAGTAGACAAGCAGAATTGGGATTTGGTTGTTCAGCCTGGTTGCAGGTAAGTTTCACTCCTGCCGCAAATCTGCTGCACTGTACAGGACTCATTTGCTACGGAGAAGTAAGCTGGCACTGAGATTGGCAGGGAGTGGCAGACAGAGCGCGGATTTTATCGGCAGACACTGGGCATGAATGTGTTTGCTCATAATTCAAACATCATGATGACTGCTGCGAACTGTTCAAAGTAGAATGTGAAGATCGCCGGCAATGAAATATGGAAAGCCACTTGTTGGTACGTCTTCAACGCTGTTTGAAAACTGGTGAAAAATGCGTGCTCTGTTGTGTCTGCGAAATTCTTTGGACTGCGGTACTTTCCCCATGAAATTTGAAGTTCAACCGTGGAGTAATAGTGTCTGAGCATTCTCAAACCTATCACACAAGCGGTTGGGAAATGAGGCACACTGCGCATTCTATAGGCTTGATCGCGACACTCGCACTTTTTCCCCCTGAAGCACCAATCACAACACCTGGCACCTATATCAAATGTTCTGATTCTTACTTGGTTATGTCACCCTGGAAATGTGTTATATGTGACTGTTTGCGCCGCGAGATAACCAAGACATAGTTCAACTTCGAAGTTAAGCCATGTATGCCGGCAGGCATTTATCCGAATGAATTGGAGCAAAAGAACGTGTCTGAAGATGTCCCTTTGTTAGTTACCTGATTAAAAAATTGGCCAAACTGCCAAATATTAAGTAGACGTCCATGCTCAACTTCACCGCCGACTTGTTTGGGAGTGTGCGTGGTAGAATTTTATGTAGACCGTGCTTTGCTTCAGGTCAGTAGGGACAGATACAGAGCAGCTCACAGGTTAAAGAACGAATACTAACCATTCATTGTTCAGGTCTGAAAAGACGTGCGGAATGCCTCGTAAAAGCTACGAAAATGTCAATGAAATTCAAAGCAGTATTGCAATTTCGGGTCGCTGATCGCCGATCTTAGTTCCATTCGTCCCGATTGATGGGTTGAAGGCTGAATCAAGCAATTTCAAACCTTTCAGCCAACGGATCAGTGGTTGGAACTTGTGATTTGTCGCCGAGGCGTCGACGCGCACTGAGGGAGTGTTGCCGCGGCACCGACGCGCACTGACGCGGCAGTGCCGCGCAGTGAGGAGGGACTGCTGCGCCGGTGCCGCGCAGTTGACGCGCAATCGTATCAATGAGACCAGCATGAATTTGAGTCAGAAACACATTTCTCAAGATCCTTTGACGTCCCAAGTTAATTCAACCACATGGAAAGAAGATCTGACGCACTCACGGTTGAAATGGACTTGATAATTCAGTGAAACTCTACAGAATTCATGTTAGAGCGAGTTTGTGGTCCACAGAAGCTGTTATGTGCATCCTACACCATATGGGAACTCGTTAAACCCACCAAACATTATGATTAATCCTCATTTATGCATAAGTAAGGAGTACAGCCACCGCCGCGGCAGTGCCGCGGCAATGCGCGGCAGTCGCGGCATTTTCTCCTGGCCCCTCGTCGAGTCGAGCCTCCCTTCCGTACTAATGGACACTTCTCATGTTTGGCAGTCGTTCGAAATGTTTTCTAGATCCTCTGGGTTTGATTTCAGGGTTTTCCGCGGTGGCCGGCTTTTTGCGGTGGCCGCAATGCTTCTCGTGGATAGCACCCTTTCCCAAGTTTCATCGCTTTCAACCTGTCTTCCAGACTTCCACTATAGAAATCTCTTCGTTTGTGCACACTTGTTCCTGTTTATGTTCACCCTCATATATGAAGCTTGCGATCTTTTGTTGAGTTTCTCCCTCAATAATAATATGATTTCAGCTGCCTGTTTGCTTAAACGCAACTCTTTCTGCGTCGTTTATATTCGAGAAATAATGTTCAACAAGGCCACCGCGGCGTGCAGCGGTGGCCTCCGAAAGCAGGCGGCGGCCTCCTCCGCTCGCTACCCAAGGCTACCAACTCAAAAAAATCAATTAGATGGAATTCAACTGGTCCCTAATTACCTGGAATGATACGGCTTGTTGTTGGGTGAAGTGCAACCATGTGATTTTGAGGTTCGGGAAGTTGCCGGACGCGTCGGATTGAACTGTTCACTGGGAAAGGTGTTCATTGATCGGTCACATCAAATTCCTATATATGGAGGTCCGGACCGGAAAACTTTGATGTTTTTTGCCTATTTGGGCTTGGAAAAATTGAGTGTCACCGTCACAGGTACCAAAAGGGTTCAGTTCACGGGCGGCTGTCACCCGTCACCTGAACCTTTGGTCGTAATAGTACAGTATTCCAGATCTCCGCCCGCATAAACCAACTCTGCAGTGGTCCGGCTGCCGCAATTTCATTCACCACTATTTCCTCCTCCTTCGGCTCTTCCTTTCATTGATCACAACTCTCGTTATGGTTCCCTCCAACACCTATACATGAAACCAGCCAAAAAAGCACACCTGCTGAGACTTTCTCCCGGCCCTTTGCCCATATACACCTAAAAGAAGAAATCTCGCATGGGCGCGATTTACCTTACGACGGACCGAGTGTCGTGGATTTCAGGCTGATTTACCTCACGATGTGGACTGGTGAACACCAAAATTTGGGCATTGATTTACTTTACAGCGGACCGACTTATGTATGCCCGAGTGTCCGGGGGCCCACACCTGCCACATGACCCGTGCGTGGCAACTTCGGCAGAAGCAGCACTCAATCATTCATAAAGTGACAGAGAAGACCAACTCTGCAACCTTCCCCACCTCGATCCCCACCCCCCGCTGCTCTCACCCGACGTGCATTCAATAGACGAAGTCCAGATGGCTGCTCTGAATCAAGCAAAGCTCGAGGCGCGCAACATCTTTGAGCGTTACGAGGCGTTCATATTGGATGTGGAAAATACCGTCGACAGGGATTGTGCCGCATTCGAGAGCACCTACTCCGGCAGTGAGGTCGCGGATATTATCGAACTGCGTGAACGCGTCCAAAAAGTTCGGTGCGTCATCCTGAGAATATCGGCGAGTTTGAAACCGATTGACGACGGTATGTAGAAACAAGACAGCGGAAATGAATCAAGTGAGGCAGTGGATAAAGGAGTGCCCCGGCTCCCCCCAGACTCAAACGCCACCTTTCAACCCCGACCTGGGCAGCGGGTTGTTGTGGGCACAAGACTTGTAACGAAGTTACACCGCACCACAGAAAAAATCACGGTTTCAGAGTATGTATCTGTTTCCCACTCAGGGTCCAGCCCCTCTGACGTATCGATTTAGGTCCATTCACGGCTAATGCCTAACACTTTCAATTATAGGCTTAAAACCATACGTATATCTCCTCCATTGTCCCATGCACGCCCCTATATATTCCTTGTGTTAACGTCTCCCCTTCACCTCCACATTTCCGAAGCCCAAATCCCTCCCCACAGCATCCGGGTTCCAGACGCCAAAAGAGTCGGCCTCTTGGCGCAGCTGCCCGTATCGAAAATGAGGGTCTTCCGTGTCATCTCCAGTGCTGAAATTAGCCCTGTTCGTCTCATCCTCTTTCCGCATTTCGTCCTCCTCTCCACCTATTGCAAGAGCGGGGGCCGATTAAGATGGCTTCAGCACCATTCTCGGATTCAATTCCACTGGCCCGTTTGACTCTGCGGGTAATCCCACCTTTACGGTCGTCCGATTTTTCGGACACCAATCTCGCGGTGTTTTTGTTCGGACAAAAGCACCCCGACTGCTACCCACAGACAACATTTGGGTACGTATCGTTGTGGAAGTGCGACTTGCCTCGCTCGTCGCCTTCGGTGTTCGGCCCGATCACAGCTGTCAACCAAAATCGGTAACTCCGTGCTGATCTTTTTCGTTTCTCTTCTACGATGCGTCCATTGCGTCCATTTTATCTCTGAACAATATTCTTTCACTCTAAACTCCCCAGATCTGGTCGTGGTGGGCGAAAACAAGGAGCGTCGACGTGGCATCGACTGACATCTGTCAAATGTACAGATCTTGATGGCGGACTTTGAATGGACTTGGCACTTTGACAAATTTGAACTGATGCCTATTTACTTTGACAATGTTCCACGGTGCCAATAGGTGCCAATACATCCACCCACCTTGTTTCTGAAGTAATTTACATTCTGTGTACCTATTGAGAAAATTTCACTGAACTCCGAAGTCACCGATTCTGGCAGAATTCTGGCGATCTGGGGCCAGCAGCGCCAGAGGTGCCAGCTGCGCCAGCACTCGCCAGCTCAAAAACAATTTCCTGATGAACATCTGATGTATATACCCCCGAACTCTCTCACACACTGTCAGCCCAGCCCCACCATCCTCCGCATCGTCTCGCGCACAAGCAAGAGATTGTTTGTCAGGGTCAAACTCTGTCAGTGCACCTTCCCTTGTGACAGTGACCTGATGCAAAAATTCGCTGGTAAATCAGTCAGACAATGTGGACGTGGCAGTTTTTGTGCGCCCTGGGTTCAAAATGGTGGTGTGTTGCCTGCAAACCTTAAATCTGTCAAGTGCTGCCCTTTCTCTGCCCATATGCCCATACCGGCCAAAACACTCGAAAATGGTCGCAGGTCACAGGGTCTTGACAGTAACCTGATTCAAAAATTCGCAAAAATTTGCTGGTAAATCTGCCAGACAATGTGTATATGTCTATTTTTGTGCGCCCTGGATTCAAACCGGTGGTGTGTTGCCCATAAACCTTAAATTTGTCAAGTGCTTCCTCCCAAGGGTAATTTCTGCCAAAACTCAACCGGCCTGATAGTGTACGATCATGCGACACCAAAGGTGAATAAAGAGCAGTGGATGCGGATCAAGACAGAGAGCAACAAAATAAACATCACTGTGACCGAATAATTCGCTGTTTAAAATAGCGCGGACGTGCTGTGCGAGCTGTGGCGAAATCCCGGTTTCGTCCCCCCAACCCGCGCCCGTGTCGCCGCTACGCTCCATACCGCCGTTCTTTCCCCCCGCGGTGCCGCCTGTCTTCATCGTAGCTGATGGCCACCAAAACTGGGATGTATCCATGCATCGGCCCATCATTTTCATGACTTCAAGTCCACTAAATTAGTGCCCTATGCAGTCCCTATTAACTGTGAAAAGATCCTAGACTAAACTGTTGCTTGGGCCGAGAACGAAAGCCATCCAGTGGCATGGATGGCTCAGCACAAACTCTCTAATACATAGGACATATTCTCCCCTCGCGGCTTCTGCCTCAATGCTACCATCCTACCAGTCTACTATAAGTCCTAAATCGAAATTTCCTGAGTTCAATTACCCTCCCTTCCAGTGAGTTTGCCATTGATATTCCCAGCACGTACAGCTTTTCCTACAGCACTCAGACAGCCTTTGAACAGCTTTGCACACTTTTCCTGACTACTTTACAGCACTTTACAGCATTACATCTACCTTAATATTTACCGCCTGTAGGAATACTGTGAACCGAAACAGACCCATTCCTGAAGGCGCTATTTGGGCTTACTTTATGCGGCGTTGTGTTTCGTGCTCGTGGAAATCCTTGATAACATCGACACTGATCACACCGTCTGTCCAGCCTTTTTTCGAGTAGCCAAGTCTGAAAGAATGGTCAGTTTGCACGCGGATTGTTTAAAAGCTTCCGATGTGTTCGAAGGATTCTCTTGATCCCATTTGACAATGAATACCTTCCTTGGATATGACGACAGGCTTCAAGGCCGTCCCATCTGCGCAAATGGAAACAATCCCTGTCGTGTTCTCCCGTCCACCGTCCGCCTGTGCTGTGTTCTCTTCCCTGCGCCTCCAATGACCCGCTCCCTTGTCGCAGCCGATGGCATGAAGCCGCTTTCATCTGTTCCATCGATGTTTTCGGGGCGAATTGGTTCGTACTCCCCATCATCATCCGTGCCGTCTCCAAATTCGTGGTCATAGCGTCCGGCCAGTACGTCCTCGAGAAGATCAAACCAGGCGGCGTTAGTGGCCGGGGTGACAGCGTGACCCCGCTCGTTATCGAGTGGGTGCTATGGGTTACAGCAGAGTATGGGTGATGACGGGTATGGGTTAGGACAGAGTCCCTTTTGGCCCTCCAGACATGGATTTACTAAATCTCCCCAAAATGGCGTATCAATACCTTGGGAACCGTGTATCAACCAACAGAAGCGATAATTCTGATAAATTCAGGTTTCTGTGCTGTTTCCGGATCAAATAATCGACAGATCAAATCATTTTTTCTGACGGACCGGCTCGATAGAAGTACTTGATTTTGCCAGGATCATGACCAGCTTGTCAAAAGGAGTCGATTGGCGATTTTCCCGTCATTTCTACGATTTTTCATCGCTTCTGTATGTACATTTTGGATTTTGCAACAACGAACCTAGATTACAGCTCATAACAGTAGCGAAGGCGCGAGCGTATTTTTTTTCCGTTTTGTTCGGTACTGTCATTAGCAGGATCCACAAAGTGTCATGATAGTTTTCAAGAAGATGGACAGGAGTATGTTAACTTGAAGGCACAACCTGGTTTGAACAATTCTGATTAAACATATGAAATACAGGTCACTGTCCCGCTAGCATCAACAAGCAAAACCACACCTAAAGATTCATCTAAATGTATCTGGTCGAAGGAGAGAGGAGACACCTCGCCGATGTTCAATTTCCGGAACGTCGCGTGCGGAGTTGGAGTCAAACTGAAATGCACCAATCCAAGGTAGCCATCTCCCTGTCCGCTGTAGTGCTCCTCGCTCTGGACGAGGATTAAGACGTACGTCCCCGAAGAACCGACTGCCGTTCGATGGATCGGATCCCCGCTGTGGAAGAAATGAGCGTGCTCTATGTCGAGCTGTCCTCCCTGCGCTTCACGTCCCGGCCAAAAGTGCAGTATCGATCTCTTGCGGCCCTCCCATTGAAAATGTCGGCTCGTTACCGCGAAAACACCATAGTCGGCCCCGAACAAGTAGGGTTTCTCCAAAGCCATTTCGCCTATATGTCCGAGTTGCCGAAGTTCCCTTAAACTAGATACCTCCGGGAACGGGAGAGGTAATTCGATCGCGACGGTGGGCGACGGCCGCGGAGGATGGGATTGTTGGTCAGAACCACCAAAAAAGGGGAGGGATTCTACCATGCCCTCTGTGGAAAGGCAACCCCGGTGAAATGCGTATAATCGTCCTCCATGTGGCAAGTAGTCAGGGTGGGTATCGCCGGCATGCTGGTAATGCACATGAAGTTCAGTGAGAGAGACGAGATCATTGGAAGGCGCGGACCCAATAAAGCCGAAAGTCTGGTGAATTTGTCTGGACCGGAGTGTCTGGGTGCATAATCCAAGAGATTATCATCGATTCTGTGCAGAATCCCATAATGTGGGGGGCCAAAAAGAAACGACTGTGGAGTTCAACCTGGACGGGTTGATCCATCGCCGGAGAGATTACATGGGAAATCGATATGCGGGCACGGGCACTATATTCGATGGTGATGACCGCCAGATGTTCAATATCCCTACAACATTGATGTAGGCGAGAATCTGAATATTTTGCGCAGACGTACCACCCGACGCTCGCTCCAAGCAACGCTTTCCCCACAATTTCCACGCATACCCCCGTTTCAACCCGAAGGTGAGGCACTTCGAGGCTCGCCACACGTTTGGAGGTTATGATGTCCCAGCAACTGAGGGTCCCACAAGTGTGGGACACCGCGAGATTCGCCCCCGGAATGAGCATGAAGCCGATCCAGCCATTCTCAGGAGGTTCAAAAGAAAAGGACCGCACGCGCACGGGACGTGGGCTATCTGACTTGAGATTGTTCATGAGCCGATTAGCCCGCCGCGCAGTGTCTTGAAGTTGACGCAGCGGGAGGGTCGCCAAATTTTCTGCATCCTCTTTGCATAGAGGCAGAGGATGATTTTGCACGTGTCGAATACGTAAGAGAGCATCAAGCCACAGAGTCTTCTGGCATTGGAGCTCGCGAATGCAGCGGCAGGTCTGTGGGGGCGTGAGAGAGCAGACATGGCCGATTGCTGCGATAAGTGAACCGACCGAAAGAAAACTCATGAGATCGTTGGCATCCAATTGCTTTGCCAGTTCTAAGAGGACGTCCTCGGGAGATTCGGTAATATTGGGAGACATACTTGGTGCAAGATAAGAAGGTGAACGTGGCAGTCAGACTGTGGCGATTGCGTGGGAGCCACTGTACTGATATAACACGTGACCTTCCCTTTTGGGAAACACTCACGCTTCGCAACTTTTATATGTACTGGGAATGGGCACCGCCGATGATTTGATCGCCGTGTCTCTTCCTGTTTGCTCTCGATTCCAGGCGGTTCCAGTTTTGCGAAGGCACAGGAACACATTTTCGGACCTAGGCCCAAAGGGAAGGCTATGACTTTCCCGATGTTGCAAAATCAAATCTGGGAAAAAAAACTCAAAAACTTTCTTTTCACATATCTCGGAATCCCTCTAGACTACATTCCAGCATGTTAAACATGTTCTCCGCTTCTCTCAGCCTTCACAAGGGCAGGAGGTTGGTGAGTGGCTGGGCAAGAAGGGACCCAATCTTCTGAGCATGTTATCTCAATTTTTAATTTTCAACTGATGACACCAAAGATTTTCTGAGCTCATGTAATTGACGGCCTCATAAAAATCATCTCCAGACTCCACCATCCCCTCACTCACCGCACCAATATCGGGATTCGACCTCTCGTCCAAAGCAGACGAAACACCCGATCCTTCTCTTGGAATGTCCCGGCACCCATCAATCCGACATGATGTGTAGTTTACTGGATTTTTCCTTCAAATCGACAGTCACGCATCACGCACCCCGGTGTCGGCTCGGCGAAATATCAATCCTTTGATACAATCCAATCCTGAGCAGCGGGCAAGTACATGAGGCAGCTTGTATCTGTCAGGTTCTAATTTGAATGGTGCTGCTTCCATCAAGTAAAAGATGTTATTAAAGACAACGTGCACTAAAAACGTGTGTGATGTAGTGCCCAATATAAAACACATCACACACATATTGGGACACAAAGATCACACCAAAGACGTTATTGAAGACAACATGCACTAAGGTGTGTGTAATGTAGCACTCTACGGCCGTCTCCCCCTTGTTTTGATCCTGTTGTCCCCGATCTTGAAATTTGAAATCCTCCGGAGATAAAGTTAGCACCTCCGAAAAGGTTGCCATTCCACAGCGGCCTACGGCTGCAACATGATCGCGACGCCGCCCCCAGCAGAGCCCGAATATATTTCGATCTATGCGATACTATTTCTGTCCGATGAAGGAGCCTGGATTCTTTGCCAAATGCACTCCCCACATATTCATTGCCGTCAGACCGGCCCAGGATTATCAGCGTGAACTGCCGCCCACCCCAGCGCCCCTCGCACGGCCTCTGCCCAGTCCCCCTTCTCCAGCCGTACTTCGACGCGGCGCCCGACAACCTCGTCCTCACGCAAGGCGTGTTTATTAGGCGGCCGCCCTTAACGAAGCTCGCCTCTCAATCGCTCGATCTACCACATTACCTCGGGAGCCGCTTCCAAGCCTTAGTATGGCAACGTCGTGGCCCTCAAATTTAACGGTACCCGACGCCAGGGGTATACCGATGCGGGCTCGAACGAACTCCCAGCTTTGTCGGCGTATTTTTTGTCTTACCAGTGAACATTCCAACACGTGAGTGACTTGGACTCTACCTCTTCGCCTTTGGCTTAGGTCGATCTTCGAATCCTTGGTTTCCTGTTCTGTGTCTCTAGCTCAGAAAATTTTTAGATCCTCAAATACGAGGACGACTCATCCACTAAAACTAAGATCGTGCTCCTTTTGTAATATTCCTACTGTGAACCAATTATGAACTCCGTTTCATTTGCGAGTACAGGGGATGGCGGCCCGCGAAGCGGGCGGTCAGCCGCTTGTCTCTTCTCTCTCTTTATAAAATTAAGCATGTCCGAAGCCTTTAAACTCCGCTTTTGAGAGATCAGGCCCGAGGCTTTGGAAGCGCTGGGTCCAGGCCTTTGGAAGCGCTCAATGAAAGGCGCTTCCTCAGGGCTTTTGGCCCTATGATCAACTTTAAGCGCGCGCGCGCCTATAAAAGTGTACACAATGCCAAACTCCGCTTTTCACTCACTGTTAAAGTTTCCGAGGCGCTAATCGGCTTTGGGAGTCTGGACCCGCCGGCTCCTGCTTGTACACTTATAATTTATGTTCAAGGTTCCTCGCCTAGAAATATATTTCTCCGATCTTCTTCATTTGATCTACTCTAATTCTGAGGTCTTCCCTGGATGAAGGCAATGGCATAACTCGCGCCGGAGGGGAGTGTAGGCATGTCTTGTAATGGTTCGAGGCACAATGCAAAAGCACATATTTCGCGAACGCGAGTGAACCACAGCCTATTTCGTACAGCAACATGGTTGGGGATTACAGCCTCATTCGATGTATGTCTACCCTTAAAGGGTATGTCCACCCGCAAGACTGTTAAGGGTAGACATGTCCGTTTATGCATCGCGCTACGGAAGTATCTTCATCTCGGGTTGATTTGCGGGCCAAAGAATTCCAACATCCATTTCGTCTACGGTCATTGAAACACGAACCTACATTCCCAATTGCCCTTTCTCAAAGGGCCGCCTTCATGATCATCGTAACATGTCGCCTTCATCTTGATCACGGCAGTTTGACGTCGTCGCCCGGCCTTCATCTTACTCCCATCCTAATTCAAAACCTTACTTCATCATAAAAATGTCACCAGACGGGTTCAGTATAGGCCTATTGGCATTTTATTTAGAATATGCTACTCAATTCCATGTCCTTCAACTGCTGATTGAGAAAGCTCCGGCTGACTGATGTCGGCCGATCGCATCACTAATGATTGATGTGCCATCAATCTCCAACAGGAAAGAAACCAAATTACAGCCATTTGCGGAACGTAGGTATGGCAACAATAGTGTGCAAAAAAAATTTACATGTTCGGGGTCAGGATACAACTACAACTTGGCTCTCTGGGTTCAAGAATTGGACAACTTGACCAACAAATTTCAACTTTTTGAGGTTGCAACTTTGAAACTGGCTTTGATTTCTTGCATCAAGTTTTAGTCGGTTGAAAAACACCTTTGGGGGGAGTCTGTCACAACTCATACCTCTCCTGGTAGCAAGTCTGTACTCGGGAAATTTTTGAATCCCTCCTTGAAGAATGAGATTGCCAACGTCAATTGATTCAACCACTGTCGGGATTATCCCTTGATCATGATAGGTTTAAAGAGCTATGGGTTCATTGCACACAGACAGTAACCAGGCCGTGGTTAGGCCGTCGCCGATTTTGGCTGAGGAATATTGTAAGGTTGCTGTGCCATGTTAGTAGCTTAAGAATATCAGTGACAAATTAGAGTCTCTTGAGAGAGTCTTGAGGTAGCGATTATTCTACTACACACAAAATAAACGGGAAGGCAAAGGCGGTTCAGTGAGCCTAAGGGCTTCTCCCTTTAAATTGCAGGTAGGAGAAACGTGAGATGGATTGGACGAAATGACGAGTAGGAGGGAATAGACTGTTCAGTTTGTACGGCCCAATTGTTTTGTATGGTATCGAGATGACTATTGACACGGTTGGGGTTCAAGGCGGCAGGGAACCCACTTTATGCATTATGAGCCAGTCAACTCGTAGCACAAAGACCAGAAGAGAGTCACCGCAAATGAATTGCATTTGCTGCGGTTTTGAGCTAAAAAATAAATCCTCTTGTAGAAATGTTCCTCTCATCAAAAGGAGCATTTCTACAAGAGGAATAAAAAATTGAGATAAAATCGGGCTGGATCAATCCAGTGTACAAAAGTAGTGGTGACTAAGTAAGGAGCACCATAGCGCACGCCGCTTTCCCAACTTTTTCCACTCTCGAGGAATAAACCGGACGCCAGCACTTTCTGTAACCTTCAAAGTTCAATGGAAAGCTAATACAGCGTTGGAAGATGGCTCTCCCTTTGGATCCTGATTGCTGGCACCATCTCGCCGTCTCGGGAGTGTTCATGACCACGGATCTGCTACAGCTTTGCGATTGGAATTTAAAATAAAATAAAAATTGCAGAGGTAAAACCGCAATCTTTATCAATACAAGCACAGGATAGATGCATAAACTTTGTACTGTGAGGCGATGTGCTCGGTGAGGGTCGGACAGGGCTGCACGAGAGTTTTGGTCCCACCCGGGACTGCGTAGATCGAGATTGGTATCGCAAATCCTCAACTGTAATGGCGGTTGGATGAATTATAAGGGAGAACGCGCAACAGACAGACACGAAGACTCACCGAGCTTCTTATTCGATTCTTTAATGCACACTGCTAACTGTCGCACGAAGGTCGCCAGATCGCGGTCCGCCTTTTCTGAACATGCATGACAGGCGTCGATGACCTCGCGGTTGAAAGCTGCGACATCGAGGACCTTCTGCTCTACCGAATGGTGTGATGGATGGAGACGTAGTTGAGACGATAGAGATTCGATGTGGCTCCGAAACCACCTCTGTAAGCATCCATCCACCGGATCATCCGACGACGGATGGCCTCCAATTTCACCGCGGCGAGTGCTTTCGGCATATTTTCTTTGAGTGTTTCAAACGTGTAATCACAGTTGTCGCGGAGGTATTTCTTCACCTTACCGCAGAAAAACTCGATGAAGTTCAGTTCGCAGTGAAACTTGGGGAGGAAAATACACAGGTGACCCGCGGCCTCGATGACTTCCTGGCGAGTGATTTTTGTTCCATGAAGTCGGGCTGACGCTCGATCAAACGCTTGCAGCAGCAGCCGATAGCATCTGGATCACACTTGCTCTTGTACTTCCCGACGACTTTCTGGACATTAATCCCACGTTCCATCAAGATCTGCTTCATCCCCTTCGGCTGATTGGGATACGTGGGGTGGTTGCCGGGGAATATAATGGACTGAACGACTTTGTGGCCGTCCTTGGTGGAGTTCTGGTCAAGAACGAGGTTTAGTTTTGGTGGGCATATCGCAGCTAAATGACCCTGGGGAGCGAAACACCGCCTGTTTCAGATTTTTTTGCGATGCTATATCTCAATGTCATAGTCAACAAGAGATTTTGGGAGGAGGCTTCGAAGCGTGAATGTAGATCTATTTGTGGCACCGCGAAGACTGGACAGCAAAGATTCTCAGTATTCTAGGGTCCTCCACTTCTTCACTGTCCAAAATTTTGGATGCACACTGATATATCCAACACTCAGAACTTTGCGTGACAATTAAACAATCTGTAACCGATAGGATCTGACATTCTCAAAATTTCTGGATTCAATCGGCGATGATTATTTGAATGATTCTGTTGATCTCGCCTGCGGCATACACAATCCGTGGAATAATTCACCACCTTTGTCTTTCCTTCCAGTATACTTGCCGATCCCGCTATCTGCATTTCACGAATTATCCTGAGCCCGTTCAACGCATTTGTCGATGAATTCAATGCAGCAATACTTCAAAATGTCCCGGGCGAAACACATTGCTATGTCAACAGCGACTCCATCGAAGATGATGACGGCTCCAATGAAGGAGTTTTCGCTGACCCTGAATTTTTAAATTCTCTTCAAGAACCAGGTATACCACGCCATGAATTAGTTTTGAAGAAAGGGGTGATATGCAGACTCACCTGGAACTTCGATGCTTCCCAAGGTCTGACAAAAAATACCAGAGTCATCGTGCGAAATCTGCTGTGCCATACTGTTGAAGTGGAAACAATTTCCTCAATAGTGGCAGGAGCTGTTGTGGACCCTGTACGTCAAATGTAATATTTCGGACATCGCTACCCCGGGGCCCATTTGGATCCGCCTTCATATCCCTCGCATCAACTGCCACTTTCAACCACACGGCTTTGATTTCACTGTTCACCGTAAACAATTACCTCTCTCTCTCTGTTACGCAACCACTTTTAATGATTGTCAGGGTCTAACAGTTCAGAACTTGGGACTGGACTTGCGGAGAGAGGTATTCTCTCATGGTCAACTCTACTCAGCGATGACTCGGGTCCCCAGCTCAGAAAATGTTTTGATCCTCAAATATGAAGACGACTCACTGCCAATATTGTCTGGGAAGAGCTACTACTGTAAAAATGTTATACTCTTCCATCTCAACAACAAATAAATTTCTCATGAACCATGAAGTCCATGCTTAGAAAGGGGATGACGACCCGCGAAGCGGGCCGTCAACTGCTTGTAAATCATAAATAAGTTGTCCTGTAGTTTAGGGTAGGACTCGGCCACTGGTTCCGTTGAGTGGAGAGTGCGGCTTGGTTGCGGGGTTTAAAAAGGCTTCGGAAAGACATGCTTAATTTTATAAAGAGGTAGATAACTATGCGTTGCTGGACGGCCGCAGAATTACACCAACTTCCAGACCCGGACGTAATTCACCGGGATCAGCAATTGTCTAGGTAAGAATTGGGGATAAACGTCATGGCGAGAAGTTCGGAGAATATTCATACCCAAGCAATTGGGGATTCCAATCTCATCTCATACTCTAGTGGCCGCAATTGAATGGATGGAAGCCTCAACATATATTCCATACTCGGAAACATTTTTCTGGGATGATTAGCGAGCAACAGACAAGGGCTTCTTGAGCGCCTGTGCCTTAACAATGAAACATAGGGACAATGGGATTCTCATTGGTCCGCAGCTGCTCCGGGAAACCATTCTTGCGAAGTTCTGGTACATGGTCTGGCAAGTCTGGCTCCCGTTACGAGGGAGTCGACCATCTATCTCACAATGGACACCTTCACCGGGCATTCCATTTCTGGCGGCTGACACCTTCAATCCGCCTGGATGGCTGGGCATGACATCGCGCTCGGCATACTCGAAAACACCGCACTTTCAACAGAGGAGTACGACTTCCGTCAGGAGTACAAAGTTCATTCCAAATCCTCTATATCTCCCCGTCTTCTATATATTTCCTTTTCGCACTTGCCCACTTTCAGACACAGCCGAAGGAATCATCGAAAAGCCCGGCACTGAGAAGTCACAAAGCATTCCTCTTTACTGCCAGCGCAAGTGGAGGGTTGGTGCAAGAACAGGCAGCCAATGTTCGCTAAACGTTTGTGATGCATCCACATAAACATAGACGTCCTCCAACGACTGGGCTGATTCGAGCAGGGGAACGAGCTCGCTCCAGTCAGTCCAACGCTGATGGAGGAAAGTCAGCGTTTTGAGTGCCTTCAAATTGCCCAGGTTCCCGAATGGCTCGAGCAGATGCGGACTGGTGGACGCCACCTCTATGCAGCTTAACGTTCGATTGTGTGCCAAGATATTCGGATCTAGGCTGGAGTCGTATTGTCCTAGACGATCTTAGCGAACTCCAGTTGCCGTAAGCACATGATGATAACCATACCCGATATGTAACGAACAAATTCGATCGTCCCCGAGTTTGCCTTCAGGAGCGGACCGATAAGTGTGTCCTCCACGACTAATTTTCGGAGTTGTCCAATGTTGATTCGACTGTCCGGCGCAAGCATCGCCGCTACATCCGATTCTCGCATAGCGGAGAGGTGGAGAGACTGGATGACCACATGCGGCGGGGAGAAGGTCGAGGTTGTACAACGTAATACATCCTCAAAGACGACCCGACGTAGCTGCAAGTCTTTCAAGCGCGTTCCGTGCGTAAGCAGGGCCTCAAGTGCTGATAGATTTGGCAATCGTATCGAGTTCAGTTCCAGGGACTGGAGAGAGGCGGGGACCGGGCGAAGGTCAAGGGGGAACATAGCACGAGGACGCGATGAGGCAGGATACCCAAATCGGAGGTGCTTTAACATCGGCAGCGCCTCCAATAGTTTGACTACATCCACTTGCTTGTCGACCGATGTCAAAATCAAACAAAGCGATTGAATGTATCCGCCGATGTGGGGGGAATCACGCACAACACGGCAAAATCCGCCCAGTAAACAAGGGTCCCTATCGATTGTTATTTGTGAGAATAAATGCCTTTGGCTTGGACGACAAAACGACTTGGAGACCAATGCGGTGGCGCGCATGTCTGTCACTCGATTTTCGTCGTGTGGGCCCAGGAAGAGACGGTCCAGTATGGCGTCAACGAGCTCTTGTGGGACTCTCATGGCTGCAAAGACAGAGACCGTCACTTGTGATCAGCGGTTGCTCGTGTGATGTGTGACGGTTGGGTTGTGACCCGTAACTGCAAAAATGAAAGCTTTCAACTTTTAAGCTCCTAGATTCAGGGGCGGAGATACCAACTACCGCCTGCATCGCTAGATGGGGGGAAAGTGGCAGCCGGATCTGCACCCATGGACCGCTCCGCCGTATCGTTGATACGGACGAGTACACACTGGTAGTACTTGGGTAGTACGCGCTGCTAGATTCCATACCAACGAAATTTGAATGCGCACTAGTTACTTGGGGGTGTGGGCCGTGGCTTTGTCCGGCAGAACTCGAACTTATTTTTGAGAACTGATTGAGAAGCAAAACTCAAGATTACCCGTTCTTTATTAATAAGCATTTACCTCCTCGACGCTTTGTATGTGTTGTGCCTTTTCTCCGTTTGACTCTATCTCCATTCTCTTTCCTCTTCTCGCATCCTTCGTGTGGTGGGTTTTGGCCGCTCTAATCTCCTCCTTGACCCATTCATGTGGCAACGGACAGGCCATGCAGCTGGGCTTCCTCTGCTGTCAACTGCAGCATCAAAATGCCTCGTGTCTCAAGACTCAAGAGCTGTGTATTAACCGTTCTTTAAGCAAATGCCTCGTCGGCGGTGCAATTGCCCCATGTAGGTCTCTCTCCTCTCGTCCTCAAAATTATCATTTTCTTCGCCATTTCCTTTCAAAACTAACCCCACTATCCCAAATACGCACTGCGGAAACTCGCCCCAGAATGACAGGGGACAGCACAGGAAATTTCACTCACAGCGGGAAACTAAGAGTCTGAGCCAATAATGTAAGTGTGCACGACTGCGGGGCGAGTCGAGCGAGCGAGCGAGTAAGTGGGGAGGAAGAAAAAAGGAATGATGTGACAATCACTGCTCGCGTGCATTCCTCCAAGTGTAAACACATGCTAGGATGGTAGAGTTATCCCTTTCAGTCGACACCTCATATGCGGCCTCTAAGCCGAATTTGGGTTACTGACCATTCAACGGATCTTCCAAATGTTCCTCAGCTGATCATTTCGCAGTCGTTGTACACAAACACGCAGTTTCTCGCATCAAATTTCTGGCTGTGCCGCAGTTGTGTTCAGACTGCAACTACGTAGTGTCCCGCAATTTTCCCGAGCATGACAGGCCAATGACCCCAGGTTTCTAGCCTCCAATCCTTCCCTGTCCCACACTCGGTCTGGGTTCGTCTTATGCTGCCGGTTGCCAGCAGTCATCCAAATCAATCTTCCTGAAACCTCAATTGACTGCTCTCAAATTATATTCTGACCGTCTCTTCCACTGCGGGCTACTCATGGTCATCAATAATAATTCTCTACCACGTTGTTCTTCCTCAACTCGCTATCCATTTCTTGCTTCTCATGAATTGATCTTCAAATCTATCCAACACTGGTCACCTCATATGATGCCGCAGATATCGTGTGAGTCAAAAGGCCACAGACGCGATGTTGTTGCGATACACCTTGGCAAACATCGTCACTGAACTTAGTCTCTTATAAACAGACGCTCCAACAAACAGGTGCTCGTACCTCGCATTGTTGTAATCTGTCGATTCCCTTTGATCCGTGATTGGTACCCGACACTATTATGTAATCTCAAAATTTTCGGTTGTCGAAATTAATTAACCGTTCTTTAAGCAAATGGCTCCTCGGCTGTGCTATTTCTCCATATATCCTTGGTCTTTTCGTCCTCTCCGCATCCTCTCCATTTAACTCCTTTCAGACTGCGTTTTGCTGTGCTTTCGCGGCACTGTTGGCTGTCGCGTGTTCAACTACTGTCCCCATTTGTAGACCAGTTTCTGGATGCCCCGTTTGTGCACCCTCGAAAAGATGCTCCGCACAGATAAAAATCATCCACCTGACCCATCTGTACTGCGATCCGCACCGAGATGCAGTTTCTCGCAGCAAGTTCTTACTGCACCACACCTATTTTCATTCATCAATGACGCTGCGGCCACGTAGAATCCCGAGAATTTTCCACACATAAATACGGCATAGTTTCCGGCTTTTCACAATCTGTCGCTCACATCTCGGTCCTCGATTTACTGCACTGAATGTCTCTAGCTCGAAGGTTCAGCGTGTACTTGCACTGCGGACTGCTATTCATCAAGTCAGACTCAGTCCCACTCAATTCACACCCCTGCAACTGTCTCGCTTTTCTACGGTTGCTCGAGCACTCTCTGGACTGTGATCCCAAATTCACTCCACAATCACTGTCTGGACTCCGGTGGCTTCAATCAACCCGTGTTTTGCATGTCTGATGTGCTGTTCTCGTACTGAACCACTGGTTCAGCATCTTTTGCGCCTGGCTGGCTCACTTCCGTTCCTTCACAGGCAGACAAGTTGCCTACAGATGAGAAGTTAGGCAAGAGCTGGGTTCAGAATTTTGACCTTCCGTAGCAAACGCCGGGTATGTTCTATCTCCGCTTGGCAACTCTCTGACTCGGCCCTAATATCTAAAAAGTATCCTGGCCGAATGCTGGATGTCCTTAGGACTCCTTCCTGGTCTGCGCCCTTCCACGCAAGAGACAATTCCGGTGGTGTTCAACGTAAGCCACAATGATTTGTCTGCGTCTTTCATCCTCCACGATCATGGGTACCCCATTATCGATGCTCTTTTACGCTGGTCTCGCGACTATCTTTCATTTTTATTTGAGGGCGCATGGTTTGTCACCCATCTCATGATTTCGGGGTTAAAAGACATACCCTATGACAAAAAATTTCTACGGTTGAATATAATTATTATCCACAGTTACCGGAGCGAAGCGAAGGTCCATCTTGTCCCTTCTGAAACGTGCATTTCGCTAATTTTCCAGGGTAACGACGTGCAGTAACCCGACGTCGATGGCCATCGCCCCTGCCGGCTCGGTTACGGTGTTTGTGGGCGCTTAATAATAATAATTAAATACCCAAAAAAGGAAAGAGAAAAGAGAAAGGAAAGGAAACCAGATGACTCTCAGAGCCTCAAAGCATCAGATACAAGCTGCATTGCTGGCATTTGCAGCCTAAACTTGGGCTAGACGACCTATGAATACGTATGAAAAAGAAGTTAATATTATCATGTAAAGAAAGCATCGGCAGTCTCTGGCAGTCTTGTTCTTGACCGCTTCGTCTTAAGGTTCTGTCTTAAACCCAGCAAACGCATATTAGACTTTTGCCTCACACAATGGCAGAGTTTGGCTAATGGCTCTCGTATTAAGAAATTTTCATGTGACTGCTTATCATAGATCCGTGATTTAAGCCACTTATCCGCTGGCTAGAGTCCCTGGCCTTCTTTAGAAATTATAAAGCACGACCCGCTACCAGTTCAAATCTTTGCCAAATGGTACAACCGTTTTTGCAGCAGATCCTGAAAATAATAACAACAGTTTTGTGTTTTCCATTCTTAATTTGGGAATTCAAAAAGGGGGGCAGAGGTGGGTTCCATTCCGGCCTGCCGCAGTTTTAAATAAATATAGAAGTGGGAAATTTCAAACATTAGGAATGCGGAAATTTATCTGGTATACCCCAATATGCACTGCCCCCATCTCCATATTTTTTGAACAGTTCCAAATGCATGTGTCAGCTGTATGATCTATTAAAACAACAGAGTACTTGACTTTGCAGTTTTTACATACTACTATGGTGCGAATCGCTTAGTCACCACCAAAACGTGATTAGTCCCAAGTCATTTTTTTTTTGTGTATACTTCTGGGGCCTCGCTGTGGCAGCACTTTTAAATATACTTCTATCTCTATTTCTATAAACTACGCCGTGCACACATATGGGACGCAAACCTGAATATCTGAGACAAGCGGCAGCTAACGCGCGAGCAGCCAGACACGCTCCTGGACCGAAGAAAACGCATTTGCAGGCCCGAGGATCTGGAACTACCTCTGGCTGCAGCGCTCGATCATCTCGACATTCCTCTTGCCCCTAACCGAGAGGACGACCGAGATGACACCCGCTGAATATGGACCGAGATGATTCCCTGCTGAATATGGAGGACTGCGAGTGGGATTCAGGCGACTCGGACTGCGGGTACGAAGGAGGGGCGAATGACTGTCTCCCATCTGAAAGTGAGGAGTACCCTTGGCCAGACAGCGACGAGGAAAGCACAGAGGAAGAGCTGTCTGAGCTGGACGAAGAAGATTTGAAGGCTGAGCTTGCAGCGCTTTCTGTTCCAACTCCATATGAAGGAATTGTTGCTCCACGGAGCAAGAAGGATTGGAAAAAATCGAAAAGAACCTGAGCTTGGGGTACAATGGCCCGGGACGCTCGACAGCATTTTGAAAGGCGAAAGAGACCCGCGATCGTGCAGAGTTTTGTAAATCCGCAAAAACCTCGTTAGTTCCGCCCATTACAGAAAAAAAAAAACTTGTTTGCAGTACGGATGCAGTACGGATCCGCAGATTTCTCTATGCACACAATGTTTGCGCCAAAGAAACCCGCCCTAGCCCCCCCACGGACCTATTGCTGTCGCTGCCGCTGAAAAGCCCGACGAATTAACGCCTGCTGATCTTGTTGCGTATGCATCCGACGATTCTGAAGAAGATTCCAGCGGCAGCGACGCAATGACGAGGATGAGCCAACCACCACAGTGCCAGAAGCCTCCGGCTCTCCGAATCGGCTGTCAGTAGTTCCCCCTCTAAAACGACGCAAGCTGGATGTACCCGTCAGAAAAATGCGCGCACAGGCAAAGGAGGCGCGGTTCAAGGAGCTTCAGAAGCTTCTTAATGACATCCAGAAGCATATCAAGTCGCACAAAACGGTTTTGTTACTGGTCTGAATGGGCTCCAAACGTATTGAGCACGCGCAATCCAGAGTTACCTGTTGCTAGTGGTAAAGAATGGGCACCTGGGGATTGAAGCATCTCAGAAAGCGGCAGAGAGTCAGGGATTTGCAGCAAGTGGGGAGGGAGGAATGTCAGGAACTGGACACGCCAATGGGTCCGCGAGCGGGCGCTTCCAGTATCGCTGAAAGGAGCTCATGGAAGGTGTTTTCGCTGCTCGATGATCCGGCCATCAAAGCAGAACTGCGCACATTTGTCAGGTCGAACAAATGGGCCATGGATCCAGTGAAGTTGATTTCCGAGGCCGCCAAGAAATATGTCGAAGATGTGGTCAGGGACGAGATGCCGCGGGGCCTCAAGAAATATATGGAGAGCGAGTTTCTCCCTCGGCTGCGACTCAAAGCGGGAAAGGGAATATGCCTCACTACCGCGTGGCGCTGGTTGCATAAAGCAGGCTTTCAATTCATTGCGCACAAGAAAAATGTATATTTCGATGGGCATGATCGGCCAGATGTCGTCGCGTATCAGCAAAACGAATTTCTTGCCAAGATGGCCATCCACGCTCGGAGATTGGTGCAGTATGTTGTTGGAGATGTTGAGAAGGAACTTATCAGGACTCCGGACAACTTTTTCGAGCGTCGCCTTGTTCTCAAGACGAGATGACAGTCCAAGCCAACGACACAACAGCAAAGAGCTGGGTTCTCGAAAATCGGCACAGACTTCGGAAGAAGGGTGTCGGACATGGAATTCATCGGAGCGATGTGATCTCTCCACTGTGGGGCACATTGCGGATGGGGCGAGGCCCTGGAGTATGGAAAGAATTATGACGGCTGCAGGGATGGGGAAAATTTTGTTACAGTAAACAGGTATGACCGTGTTCTAAGAAACTTTAAATTGAATTCAAGCTGACAGATTTGTTTCAGCTCAAAGACAAATTAATTCCCGCCTTCGAGAGATTACACGGCGCTGGCTATCAGGCCCTTTTCATGGTCGATCACTCGTAAGGCCATGCCGCATATGGACCTGATGCGTTACTGGTGACTCGCATGAACACGAAACCGGCGGGAAACAGTAATACATACACCGTAGTAGCGATACAGTGAACTATGTCATGAAGATTGTCTCTTAACCATGAAATCAAGATGGTAGGCGGGCATGTATGTACATGCAGGACCCATGCGCCTTCGCGAGGAGGGTCCAGTCGACAGTCGAGTAAGGTAGTCCACATTATAGAATCGCGCCCAAAGCCTTTTGGGCCTTCATGAGCTGGTGACCTACGAACGGCATGAATACGCGGCACGCTTACCTATATTATTGAGCGAACAACTTACGCATCAGCAGGCTCTCGTGCGCAAATGCGCCGAGCGCATCGAGCCCGTCTTGCAGGCTCGCGAGAATCTCCTTCTCGCGCTCCTGCTCCGACGCAGCTTGCAACGGCCACGTGCTGTGCGCCGACTCGGCGCGGATGCGCCGCAGCTCGTCGATGAAGACGCTGCACGCCGTCTTCCAGAGGGTCTGTAATTCGCAGGTCAGTTTCTGTTTACTCAAAACAAAAATCCAGCGCGGAACACGACTCACCCCCATCATTGGGTTGAGGTACCCCAGCCCCTGCGGGTTCGAAGTGCCGCCGAAGCGAAACATGTCGCGCGCCGCAGCAAGGCAGTTCTGCCTCGACGTTGGATCGCTGTAGAATATACTGTGCAGCTTGATTGTCGCGGCGTTCAGGAGCGAGTGCGTAAGCAGGATTGTGCGCGCTGTACTACGGCCTTGAAGCTGTGCGATGTCCGGCAGCTCAGCCCGCAATGCGTTTATGAGCTGGTCGACGACGCTGAATGCTGTCCACCACGACTGCGCTTCACGCTCGGGAACATCTAGGAGGGGAAGCGAGCGTCGGATCAGCACCGAATAAAAAAAGAGGAGGGTTGAAAAAAAATAAATGAACGCACTCGGTCGCCACTGGCCGTGCAGGTAGACTGCGCGGTGGAGCAGCATGGACGCCTTAACACTCATAGCACTTATGGACGGCCTCTCTTGATAGCTCGGCACCCCCGTGTGATGCAGATAATTGTGCACGGTGGAATCTCCATGAATGTCGGAAGTCAACAAGCCCTGAAACAAGCACGAAAGATGACTGTCAGCCTGGTGTCGCATGCTCGCAGAGTCCAGAATGGATCGTACCTGTCTGTAGTCGTCCATTTCGAGCGGCCACGGCGTGTCGATCTGCATACCGTTGGTCTCGAACACGCCGCAGACGTCCACGGCAGGCTCCAGCGCGACGGAGACATTCTTCTGCAGCACGAACACTGCCCAGAAGCCGTTTATCCGCTCGCCCTCCTCGATTGCGTCAGCAGGCACCCGGAGATGGACGCCCTGCTCGTTCTCCTCCGTGATTTCGATGACTGGAGTTTCGGGGTGGTTTACAGACCGAATCCGGTGCAGGCCGCATCCGAGAGCCAGTGCAACTGCTGTGGCAGTGTGTGCGCGCGCCTCGAGTAAGTGGCCGGTCCGGAAGAAAAAGTGCGAAAGCAGCACCTCGGCCTGGATTGTATGCAGGAAGGACGTCGGCGTGAGCTCCGAGGCTGCGTATGACAGCGCCTTGCGTTTGAAGTACAGTTCGCGCTGACCGTCCGAGGACAAGTGCGCTCCCCACATATACATCGCGTTTAATAGCGCTGAGGAGGTCCGCATCGTACCATCCGACAGGATTGAGTGCATAGCCAATTGGACGAATCGATTCCAGTCAAGGAAGAATCCGAACTCGGAGGCGTGCGGACGAAAAGTTTGCAGACTACGAAATTTGATAAGCAACGTACACAAGGCGAGAGAGGGTGGAGCAAGCTTACAATGCTTCAGAAATATTCTGCTGTAGACTATGAGTCAGATTTGTCGAATATATGACTCTATCTGAGAACGCACGTCGGACTCGAGGCTTGAAGAGCTAGATTCTGGAGTGGTCATTACGCGCGAGTCAAAGATCCCGAGCGGGCTAGATCCGTGCCCATGCCCGAACGGCGGCGAAAATGGAGACAACGGGGTGTAGCCCTGGGACTCGGGGGATGAGCTAGAGGGCGAAAGCACTCGCGGTAGCTGATGGTACGGGGTGTTAGGCAAAGACCTGGAGATAGGATACGAGGGTGATATCGTGAGCTGCGGGGGCGAGGTGTATTGGGGGTACGGATCATACAGCGTCACCGAGGGCGTAGAATCCTCGGGGTGCTCTAGCTCGTGCAGCCTAGCCTCTAGACGCTGGACCGTGTCCTCCAGGGCCTTTGTCCGGGACCGCGCGGGCCCATCCGAGTATTCACACTCGTCGTCCTTGGGATGCTTGCGACACGGCCCACATATTGGTTTCTGGCCGTCGCATTTCTACCGGGGGTTGTTAGCACAATCGTCGGTGGCGTTCAACTCAGGGACGCACAATCTTGAGAAATCTGAGTGGCACCGGCTTTTGAGTGAGCAAAAGAATCGACGACGAGAGACTGGCTACGCACCTGCAGTTCATGCATGCTCTACCCCTCTTCAATGGCCTGGACATCATCGTCCTCGAGGTGGCATGGGTGATGTTCAGGTCCGTGATCATGGATAGATGGATAGAAGGAATCAAGAAGGAATCCGAATGGGGTGGTCGTTTTACAAAAGAGGTGGTGAAATCGTCAGAGCCCATTATATTGGGGTTGGGCACCTGACATTCCCAAAGCGTGCAGTTTGCACGTATTTGTCCTCAATTGCACATGGTTTCTGATTGCCTCTAGCTAGTGCAGTGCCCTAGACCGGTGACCGATGTGTCTACGGGACAAAGTGTCGGTAGACAGACCGGTCGATCTAGCTTTGAATTCAGATGACTAGCGGCGGCACTGCCACATGGCGTCATTTCTCACGCAAAAGTCACGTTTGATGCCCCGGACTTTGCCGAAACCCATCCAAAATCCATGTTCACAATGCAATTTATGGGATTTCAATATGAATAAACACCCAAAAAGGATATCCAAGTCAATCTCCACCAACCACAATTTTGCTGAACTTTTTCAGCGAGTTCCGGATACTCAGCCCAGTATTTCACGCATTTATATCAACATTTCACCAGTATCCGAGGGATAAAGCCCAGTGAAAATCGGTCCTGCTGGTTTCTGCTGAAATCGGCTGAAAACGGCTGATGATGCTGAGATCTGCTGATATCGGTCAATTCTCTTTTTGAAGCAATCTTGCACTACATATTTTAGTTACGGCCACCAATTTGACTCGGGTAAATTTTCAGATTTAGATTTTTAGAGCCAACTTAAAATTGGAGAAAGTAACATTATTCGACAACATTATTCGCCATCGCGCCATCTTCGGCGGTTTCTCCATCTTGCTCTGCACCATCTCTAATATCGTCTTCATCCTCCTTCCGTATACCCCCCCAACACTCCAATTTCAAGTCCTCACTTTTCCCAAACGAACCATCGTACATCTGATTTGTCGGCTTTGACATGGTAATTGTGGGGTTGCATCGAAACAACGGCCTGTATCGATTCGACCTCGACTACTTGCAAGCCTTCGACACCGAGATGGACTGCAGACCAGATAGTGTACGCCCTTCGGCTTCCTTCATCTACCATCTGTCTACCATTGTGTACCCGGGTAGACGTATGTGTACCAAGGGATGTTGACATAGGTTCAGGTGGGAGGGGGGGGGGGTTATATTATACTCATCAGGTCCACAATATGAACGACGAGTTTATTGAAGATATACATGTGGTACTGTAAGGGTGGCTATCCTCACAGAGATCCTCAAGATACCAACAGAACACCCACCGATTCCAGGTTCAGCGCCCTTCGGCTTCCGTCAACTACCTTCGACTACCCGAGGGTACACAGCCTTCGGCTACCTTTGGCTACCTCGGTCTACTCCGGTACACGCACCTTGTCGAGCCTCAGACTGCTAATTTGAGCTCAATTCGATGTGCTGCTGTCTAGGTATTCTCTCATCTCCTTATCAGCACTTCCAGTTTGCACCACCCGGCGCTATAACAGTGATTTCTTTTTTTTTTTTTTTTTTTTTTTTTGGTGGAGCGAAACTGAGAATGGCGTCTGAACCAAAGGAATTCATCTTCTTCCTTGTAGAGATTCGCTAGCTCTCAATGGAAAACTCTACATCCTCCCATTCGACAATGTCTACATTGCTTGTGCGGCCATTGGTCGTCGCTCGGAGATGACGCCGGCTTCGAGGATCTGACCGTTTTTTGCGTGCAAGTTTGCCGACTCGATAGTAGATGTGATAACCAACGAGTCGTGTTGCCCCCGCAGAAATACATGGGCAGGCATACCAGATCTCGTTGAGCGGTTTGTGCGGAGAGAATGAAGACTGGTCAGCATCCTTCCTCCTCGGACGACTTTTGTGGTGATTAAACACAAGCGGCATGATAGCTGCCATCATTATCTTGGATCGACCCTGCAGAAACGCACTAACAGCCTGGGCCCTGCCGATGACGTTTGCTTCGGCAATCAGTCCCACCGGCGCGAGAAGGACCATAGGTAAGGCGGAAGGAAGGGGATACACCAGATGGGGATGTGCGCAAAGAGATACAAAGAATCGCCGAGGTAATCGTTAAAGAACGGTTAATAATAGATAGGTGCCGCAGAGATGCCGAGTCACATGCTGTGCGATGTGACCAAACATCTTCCTCTTCACTATGACAGCCCTCTGACCACTAGTCCTTCCGACCCGCTAGCTTGCGACTGTTATGCACCGTTCAATTTGAGATTGTAACTCCCCGACACCCGCCGCTGCACTCGCCGTGGGAGGGCATCGGGAAGTCGGGGCATGCGTTCCTTGTTCTCCACGCTCTGCTACCGTCTCTCTACAACACCGTGCTGCTGCACGAAGTCGGGGTATCACCCGAGGTATGTGTATATATATTCTCATACCCATTTTTCTCTGTTCTCCGCCGGGGAGAAGATTGTTGTGGCACGTCACGCTAGGCCTCAACATCCTACGGAAGTGCCGCACAATGCCACTCGTTGACGGGTCATACTCTGAGTTTCCGCTGTCATTGTGGTCACTTCGGATGGTGATGGTCCAAGTCTGCTAAATCCATTCCCAAGAAATTGTCTCCTTCATTCGTCCTCGAACCAGCTTTTGACCTGTTATCTAAGGTATGCAGTCTCTTTTCCCTCTCTTTGAACCCTTTCTTCAGGCATTCCACAGGTTCACGCTGAGGCTTGGTTGAAACTATCAGCCTGGATTGCCGCACGCAACCGTCGCTGCCCTAGACGGTAGACCTCGAATCTTCCGGGCGAACCACTTATTTTATCGCATGTAGTTAATACTTAACACAATGATGCCCAATGAATCTCTTTGGCAATTCAACTCTCAATCTTTGAATATCTACGTCACTGGAGAGGACATTCTGCATCCCGCCGTTCAGCTTGCGTGGCTTGAAGCCTTCACGCATGCTCATCTGTTACGTCTCTACTCTTTTCCCGATTGCGTGGATCAGCTTGAACGACGACAATTCAAATATATTTGTTAACCTGACACTTGGTTGAGGTTGAACTTGTAGTGATGTTTTGGTTGGACAGTGGAACGGGCAGCTTTATCCAGCTGTTTCCAAGCGGAGAGCAGCAGGGGTCCACCACAAAATTGGCAAAGAAATATAAAAGCATGCCTTGACAGCTGGATAGAGATGGTTTGAGAAAGCGCCCTGGCAGTCGTGCGCGCAAGCAGTCTGTTCGAACTTCGCATGTTTGACATGTTGAGATAATTCGATTTGCATTGCTGTATGAGAGTATTAATCCCTGGAAGGCTAATATATGGCTCTCGAACAAAGATTGGGCAGAAACTGGGCGTTCTTGCACGAAATACGCGGTCGCCAGTTGAACTGCCGTTGACGCAATCAATGACGGCGACCATGTTGATCCGGATGGTTGGGATACAACCACGAAGACGGAAGTGGCTAAGAGAGCTCCGGTGTTGAGAAATAATAGAAATAGTTACAGTGGGAAGACATAGTGTAGCCGAGCGCAAGGAAGCACAAGCCACAAGCCAATCCACACAAGCCAAGCCCAGCCAGTTGTATTGCCCCAGGTCACGCGTTTCAAAATGCAATGGCCGTCGATTGCCCGACATCACGCGTTTCAGAATTCCAATGGACTTCTATTGCCCCAGGTCACGCATTTCAAAATGCAAGCCATTCCAATGGCCGTCTATACCCGAGGTCACCCGTTAAAAATGCAAGCCATTCCAATGGCCATCTATTGCCCGAGGTCACGCGTTTCAAAATGCAAGCCATTCAAATGGCCGTCTATTGCCACAGGTCACGCGTTTCAAAATGCAAGCCATTCCAATGGACGTCTATTATCCCAGGTCACCATCACCAAATCGAGAAAAAACTTGTTTGGCCAAGGTAGTATCCTGTATAGGATCTTTATCGTCCCTTAAATCAGGCCGTTGATCTAAGGTGAGTACTTCGGCACAACGTGGTGTTTCGTTCGGACGAAAACCTCTCAAAAACGTTCAATTCCCAGGATACGGCCATGAAAAGTAGCTCACAAGATGCGCGTCAATGGCCTCTTTCTGCTGATACCAAAACCGCGGCAAATGAGGGAGGAAAAAATTCGCACTCGAAAAGAGGAGGCATGTAATCATGCTTACAGAATCTTCTTCACGAGCATTTTGCGCTTTCAGCGGATCCCTAGTTTAAATGTGCCGCACTCGATGTGTCGCACTTGTGGATTGTGCCTCGCATTTGGGGCTGATGTGTCGTGCTTGAGCACGGTGTGTCGCACTTGGGATGTGTCGAGCTGCCGCATCTGGACAATCCCGCCCAATGTATACACGCTCAATTTCACGTTTTTTGCGTTGAAATCAATACCATCATACAGTACCTACCATATTCTTATTAAATGTGTCACCCGTCTGCGCACGTGGATGGTGGGCACGATAATGAGATCTGAGCCCTCTTGTCTTGTGGCCTGAAGACACTACAAGTCTGCTACATCAATGAACAACCCAATCGGTTCGCCGTCGCCGAGACAATTTCTCACTGCATTGAAGGTTGCCTGGATGTTCTACAATTCGTACATGCCCGCAAATATAACTAACTCGCGGAATCAGGTCATCGCTGACAGTACTGTAGTCTGGCGGACCGCGTGGTGGAATATTTTCCCAACTTTGTGGCTGTGCGCATCTTTTATGTCTTCACGAGGCAGAAGTGGAATGCACATTCATTTTCTGGTGGAATAATAGTCTGGCAGGGTGAATACAGCCCCTAACACACGAGCAGAGATTTTGACCCCCGGCGAACTGCGTTGTGGAATATTTCCTGAATTTTGTGGCTGTGCACATCTTTTTTATACGTTCATGAGGCAGAAGTGGAATGCACGTTCATTTTGTGGCAGAATCATGATCCGGCAAAGTGAATGCAGCCCCTAACACCCGTGCAGAGATTTTAACCCCCGGCGAACTGCGTTGTGGAATATTTCCTGAATTTTGTGGCTGTGCACATCTTTTTTATACGTTCATGAGGCAGAAGTGGAATGCACGTTCATTTTGTGGCAGAATCATGATCCGGCAAAGTGAATGCAGCCCCTAACACCCGTGCAGAGATTTTAACCCTCGGCCAACTGCGTTGTGGAATATTTCCTGAATTTTGTGGCTGTGCACATGTTTTATACCTTCACGAGGCAGAAGGGGAATGCACATTCATTTTGTGGCGGAATCATAATTCGGCTAGGTGAATGCAGCCCATAACACATGCACAGGAAATTTAACCACCAGCAAACCGCATTGTGGAATATTTCCTGAACTTTGTGGCGGCTGTGCACACCTTTTATACTTTCACGAGTCAGAAGTGGAATGCGCGTTCATTTTGTGGTGGAATTGTAATCCGGCAAGGTGAATGCAGCCCCACAACACGCATGCAGAGAATTTAACCCACGGCGGTCCATCTCGAAGCCGGTTAAGTAAGGCAAGGAATCTTTCATTTTCTGGCCCGCTCTGACGTTTATTCTCTGTCAGAAGTACTGTACTATTTCGACAAAGTGTTCAGTGACGCGTGACATCCGACTTTTTGTGTGCAAAAATCACCATAATTCGAAAGAAAATTTTTCGGCCTTCTCGGACATCGAAAAATACAAAATTGATGAACACTTGGTCGAAATAGTACAGTACTACTTACAGTTCTAAATGATAACCAAAGTAATTTTCCGAAGACTATCTTCTGTTTCGGACGAGTACCGGCAGTTAGACCAGGCTTCGTCAGATTCGCATAAAGTTCGGTATGTCCCACATAATGGCATCACCCCAAAACGGTAATTCTTCGCTTTTCGCCCCAGGCGTCGTTTTCGTTGTTTTCCAACCACATCTGGCATGTTATCGCCGATTTTGAGAAGATTTAACTGCAAAAGGTCGTTTCCAAGCCTCTTCTTCCTTCGGAGGAGGAGGAGGAAGAGGAGGAGGGCTAGGGCACAATATGACATTAGCGGTCTGCTGTAAATGAATAAAAGGTAATCCAATTGAGCGACGGGGCGCAGGATAGTCGGGGGCCCTTCACGGGAGTCACGACCTGTCGTCATCCTTGCGCTGGAGACCTTGCACTTGATAGAGACCTCATCAGGAAAAGCATCCAATGGTAAAAAGGCTGGATTAGACTGAACTCCAGGGTAATTCGGTCGAATTACTTCGGTTTCCTCCATTAGGTTCCTACCCACCCCCCCAAATAAATTAACACTAACTTCAACCTAATTTACCTTAATTTACTTCGAGTTTACGAGCTTTTCCTGGGGTTTCTGCTTCATATGGAGCTTCAGAATCATTCATTTAGATATCAAAAAACATATATATTCATCGTGTACACACAATACATGATAACTACACTACAGGCCAGAGGAGGAACACGCAGTGCAGTATTTATAGCTGTAATCTTAGTGGCTAATGGCGGCGGGAATGAGAGGAGAACTAAAACTGATTGCAGTGACAGGATATCCGGCGAGGCCAACACGCGCGCAACCCGATGCACAGTCGGATTGCGCGTAACGCATGAGTTAATAATGCATACATATTGCTCATAATGCGGGTATCCGCCGACGCTGGGCTGAAGGTAGACATGGAATAGGGATAGAGCAAGCAGGGCTAACTTCGCCATTTGCTTTGCACCTGTTTGAGAACCCACTGTGGTATAAATGTGGAGCCCCCTGCTGCCGCCCTAACATCCGAAGCGATAAAGCTCTGTGTCGTCGTCCATATTCGTTGCAATGTGAGTGTGATGGGCGGTGCCGGACTTTCGTTACCTGTCACTAAACCTCGGAAGCTCACGAAGGAGAACGAAATGGGTAACGAATTCCGCCCCCATGTCGCAGCAGTGAAACATCCACCTTTGTCCGTATTTGGTGCATGCAAGGGGTCGGTTCCAGTTTTGCAAACACTAAGGCTTTTTACCTGGGCACCTTGAGACATTATGTCAAACGGAAAGTTGGTCGGAAATTAACGGTGGGATGGAAGTACCTGGCGGGATTTTTTTATTCAAGTTATACACACGAACCGGGATGGATTTGAAAGAGGAATTTCTCGGGGAGAAGGATTCTTTTGAAAAGTCCGGCACGGTACTTAGGGAAGGAGCTAATTCCCTAGAATATTTCATGCGAGACCCAAGTGATTAGTGCATATTTGAAAATGCCCTAGGCTTTGTACGCGGGGGAGGGAAAAACAATATTTACGAGGGAGAAAGGGTCCGGAGGTCTGATAATTTTGAACTGGGAAGGACTTTCATGCATTTGGAAACATCTATTGCACCCCACGAACTTCAGAATAATGTGGACGAGTCTCCATCGCTAGAGGGGCCGATTCCAGTTTGGCAAGCCTAATAACTTTTTTTAGCTGCACCTGACAACATAATTCAACTGGCAAATTAGCTTTAAATTCTGTAAAGAACAATCGGTAGCGGCGGCAAGCGCCGGTCCCCTACTCTGATGTTTGAATTGCATCTCGTAACATGTACTGAAAATTCAGCTGAATTGTACATACCCTGACAATTAGTTTTATCATATTTCCAGCTGATCTTAAAAGTTCTCCATAAGATCTAGCGGATTTCGTCATACCCCGACAAATATTCTGTACCATCTTTTCCGCTGAATTTAAGAAGTTTGGCAAGATCAGTTTCTATGCTCCATATTCAGAACGGCTGAGCGGGGGACTCCAATTTTAAGGCAGGAAGTTCTCTGCGGCAGAATGAAGGTTCTCCATAAGATCCAACAATTTCCATCATACCCCGACAAATATTTGGTACCATCTTTCCCGGTGGGCCGCACTTGCCGGTGTTTTGATGGTTGCGAAGGTTAATTCGAGGCGCAGACGTGAGTACACCCAGATTTCTGGGCAGCTCACATGTATTACGGCCTGAGAAGCTCCCTGCCGAATTCCAGGGATATTGAACCTGCCCTGCTCCCGAAACGGTGACTCCTTCCCGGCACTTTCCGGAATTTTGTTGTGGCAGTTGAGCAAAGGTTACGTCGAGGCACAGACCTGAGTCCACTGAGATTTTTGAGCAAATGACATTTATTATGGCTCGAGAGGTTCCCTGCTAAATTTCAGGGATATTGAACCTGCCCTGACTCCCGAAACGGCGACTCCTTCCCGGCACTTTCCGGAATGTTGATGTGTCAGTTGAGCAAAGGTCGTGTCGAGGCGCAGACTCGAGTACCGAGATTATTTGGCGCTTTGCATCTACTATGGCTTGGAAGCCTCCCTGCAGAAGTTCAAGGCAAATAAACCTACCCTGACTCTCGAAATCTCCGTTTGTATTGTTTGGATCAGGGTCATGCTTTTCAAATGGCAGTCCGATGTATCTACTGTTTGGATTAAGGTCATGCCTTTCAATTGGCAGCCTGGTGTATTCTATTGTTTGGATAAAGGTAATGTTCTTCAAAATGCCCAGATACTTGTTGGGCTCAGTACAAATGCCACAGGCCAAATACAAAAAATCTGAGCTTCCCAAAAGTTGCGGAAGGACCAGGGCTATCCATTTGTATTGTTTGGATCGGGGTCATGCCTTTCAAATGGCAGCCTGGTGTATTAATTGCATTGTTTGGATTGAGGTCATGCCTTTCAATTGGCAGTACTAGATCTAGTCCGATGTATTCTGTTGTTTGGATCGGGATCATGCCTTTCAATTGGCAAACCAGCAAATCAGCGGCGACTCGATGGAAGCGAGGTTAAGGTTAGGGCGCGATGAGTTTGGTCGGAGGGCGCTGGCACTCGGCAGAAAGCTCAACTCCCAAGCAGGGTCAGCACCTATTGCAAGCAAAGACATCTGATATGGGAGGCCACAACCTCAAACTAGCAGGGGGGGGAGGGATATACAGCAGGAGGTCAGGGGGAAGTCCAGATCCCTAAAAGTCCAAACAACCAGAAAGCCAGCACGGGAACGGAAGTATCCTGTTCTCATTTTACGGCAGGAGATATGCAGCATAGCCACCCTGAGAGTTCAAACACAAACACAAGCGCAGAAGTATCCGGTTCTTATTTTACGGCAGGAGATATGCAACATACTCCTCTCCAGACTTTGCTACGGTATTAAGAATGTCAGGCTCGTCGACGGTGTCGAAGCGCACAATCAATATAGACGCGGAGATCGTGCTCGACCCACACGAACTCATCTTCCCCGCCCACGTCCAGAACAGCCTGAAGGCCGGGTGGAACAAGTACTTCCCACTTTCGGACCTAAAACCAGAGAATTGTGCGGCGTCTAACAAAGAAAAGATAAACCGCGAGAAGAAGCAGATCATCTTCGAAGATGGCAGATTAGTCACGCAGCACCTGGACACCGATACCAGCGCGGACAACAACTTGTCTTCGACGGACTACATCACAGCTGGCAGACGACTCGCAAAGGCGATCCAGAAGCATTTCGAGCCGCGGAACATAGCCGTCCAACTTGCCGGACAGGTCAGGAACCATTTCGACCAGCTGACCGAACGCACCGACTTCACCCTGCATTTCCCCCGCGACCGCGCTTACACGACCCGCATCTTCAAAATGTGGGTCGACAGCTCCAACGGTTACCGCCTGGACATGTTTCAGGACGCAATATACGCGGATATTGTAGAGAAGGACCGCGACCGGTTTTGATATAGAGTAGCGTCGCCAAAGCAAAAGCAAAACGACCGCAGCGATGCGCACAGCGGACGGGACCGCCAGCAACGTCAGTTTTGTGACGAACGCAATGGCAGAGGCGCGACAACAATCAGAGGCGAGGGCGGAAAGCGCGAGGCAACGGCGGGTCGGCAAGATGTCTTTTCTGCGGTGGCAGGAACCTACACGACTCATTCCGCTGCCCAGAGGAGACCGGCCGCTGGTGCGTCCGCAGCGAGCGCACGAAGAAATTACACCCGCCACTCCCTGGAGGCGTCAGCCTCTGCTGGAAGTATAATATGGACTCCGGGTGCAACGCACAGCCCTGAGGTACATCCACGGATGCTCGCTCTGCGGAGCAGGGACCACGGCGAACGCCGCCGCTGCGCACTCTGCCCAACGATGCAACATACACTGAACTCTTCCCTATTGTCACACCCCTCAAAGCGGACAGATCGAAATTCTGGATTGCGAAGATGGGGCTGACGGGGGAGTATGCGGATATTCCGAAGGGTATTCGCGAGGGCTTTGCGCACGGTATCGACTCCTCCCTTGAAGTGAAAACGACTTTCATCCCCGTAACCTCATGTCAGCCCTCGAGCAGCCTGTAAAGCTTGGCCCGTTGAAAGCGAGCGACCGGAATCCCTGTCTCGGAACCTGAATTAGGAATAGTCAGACGGCTAAAAAAACAAGAAAGACACACATTATAAAATCGCAGCAGCT